>JAATLQ010006267.1:0-61458 GCA_013421005.1 Heliconius erato x Heliconius himera | reverse complement strand
AGATTTTTTGGTTCGTTCGTTCGTTTGAAATAAATCTATATAAAAATGCCTAAAAACATCCTTTCTACGTGTACTCTGTAATAACTACATATTTACCAATTATTCATTTATCTAATAATATGCAAACAGGAGTTAATATGCAAACATTACAGTTATTTTACAAAGAATATTATGAATCCTTAACCAAATTAATAATTTTACATTTAAGACTGTTTCTGAAGCAGTACAATTATTAAGTGGCATCAGCACATTTAACAGAGCTTTAAAAAACATAACATAGGTAAAAAGAACGTAATGTTACAAATATATATATATATATATATGTATATATATAATAAATAATTAGCTTTATGTATATTTTAAGAATATCAAATATCGACATTGGTCATATTTTTTAGTTCGAAACAATCAAAAATTCTTACAGAAGTTACGATAATGTCGTAAAAAAATCATAATAGAATATTACAGATTAAAGTAACAAAAAATCATATTAGAAGTCATTATAGTTGTCTTTATATTATATATGTTGTTGTATGTTGTCTTTATATTTGTTTGTCATTCTATTATAGGGTGTGAGGCCAGTCGTGGCGCAGCGGCACGAGGTGTGACTGCAAAACCGACTGGTTGTGGGTTCGATCCCCACTCGAGGAGATGAAATATTTACTTAAATTTATATTTCCATTTCTTCGCTCTGACGTCGAGGTTAAGCGCGGCGTTGAGTTCTGCCACTCAACACGCAATGCCTCCAGAATTCGGCGGGGAACGGAGTGTCTTAACACTAGGTTCCCTCTGCCTACCCTGCTGTGTGCGGGATACAGCGTGAAGCTGATTTATTTATTTATTTTATTTTATTATAGTTGTCAATCAATTCTGCTTAAATCAATAATCATGTATTTTAAGCGGGCGAAGCCGTGGGCGGGCCGCTAGTGACAAATACGAAAAGAGCTTTATGAAATTGCGAATTACAAAACAGAGTAATGCTAGGGAAGTATCAAGGTGCTTAATTTTCTTATAGAGAATAATTTAAATTATTAATTAAATCATAATAGAACTAGAGTATAAAGAAAAAAGTAATTTGTCATGAAATTACTTCTTTTTCTTTGCAAACAAAGATTATTCAAAAAGAACTCGAAGAGAGACCTTGCCTTTTAACTAGTTCAAGACAACGTCATCTAATTTCGTATTAGTTAGTACTTAAGCATATAACTTATTAGTTTAACAACAGATATTTGACTTTTTCTCTTCTACATTTCAGACATTTGTATTAGAATACCCATCATCTTTTTTTGTTCTAAGGTTATAATATATTTAACGTCAGGAACAATTTTTTTATACACTATTTAAAAAAAATCAGCTCCACACTGTATCCCGCACACAGCAGGGAAGGCAGAGGGAACATAGTGTTAAGACACTCCATTCCCCACTTTCTGCCGAATTCCGGGGGCATTGCGTGCTGAGTGGCAGAACTCAACGCCGCGCCCCGCCTCGACAAACGAAATATACAACACAGCATTTTCTATAAAGGATATTAAGAAATACGCATAATTGTAAAAGATCAAGGATAATATAAAAGCAAAAATGTAATTTGTATTTAGACCAAACTAGAAAGATGTCCGAGGTCCCTTATTAAAGTTTTAAATTACAAAATTTTACATAAAACTAATTTGTCCAAAAGTCTTTGTAGATGACAAAATAATTCCGAGAACAAGTAAAAGATTTTAATTAAATGTTAGAGTCAAAGTAAACGTAATACATTCTTTTATACCAAAAGTAATAAGAATGTATTGAAATAAATAGGTTTCTTACTATAAATATATTATGTGCAATAAATTTAGAATTTATTGTGTTGAGCACTTTTTTATAGATAAAACTGTATACAGCATAGGCCAATCAGTTTCTTCAATTTTTTTCTTATACAAATACGTTACAATACTATTTTATTTTAATACTTTGGAAGTATTTATATATTCGCATGTAGCAGGGGAGGCAGAGAAGACCAAGTGTTAAAACACTCCGTTCCCCAGTAAGGCACTTCCGTTACCCACTTTCCGCCGTATTCTTGAGGTATTGCGTATCGAGTGGTAGACTTGTTACCAGAGTAAGTTAAAGAAAATATCAAATTTTTCATTGCCCCGAGAGGAATTCGAAGCCACAACATTGGCGTTTACAGTCACACGCTTGTGCCCTTGTGCCACGACGGCCTCATAAAATAAATCCTCTAACAAAAATATATAACTCAAGTACATTTTAGTTATTTACTAAAAATATATTTTCACGAAGTATAAAACAGAATTTTTATCTCACCTAGTCTCTCAATAGAATTTTCTTTCTAAAATGTAATACAATTTTACAGTGGTATAACGTACATATATGATTTATGGGAATCGATTAGAGAATGCAGGCGAGGGTGCAAGTGTAGTGATCGACGTAATCTCTTCTCCGTACCGCTTTATATTGTGTATGCCTGTCAGATTTTGCGGTATAAAAGAATATTTTTTATGTTATTCTGTATAGTATTTTTTGGAGTGGAAAGAAAGAAAATTAATTCAACGCACAATGCCTTCAGAATTCGGTGGAAATTGGGTAACGGAAATGTCTCAACATTAGGTACCTAAAAAGATTGGTAAGATGTAAGTTGAGATGCCTCAACAGGCTATGAATGCTATAGGCAATTTTCCATGTTTAGGAAGTAGAAGAATAAATTAAGCTTTTAATTGATCTTTTTTATATTTAAAATATTCTTGTTTTCGTCAAAAATAAGTACTTATCACACAGTTTGCTTTTGCTATCCAATATGTACGTATCTATAAATATATGTAAATGGAATCGAAAAATTTGGTGAATCGGTTACTATACTCACCGAAATTTTGTACTTTATTTTAACTTTTATTTTTTTTTATATTAAGGACATAGTTTGTTCAAAAATTACATAATACAAAAAAAAGTTTACATAATTTTTTTGCTTAAGGCTGTAACCCACATAGAAGAGACAGCAGAGGGAACCTGGGAACCAAGTGTTAACACCCCCCGTTCCCATTATGACACGTCTGTTCCCTTTAGCGTCATACTAATATCAGATTGTCGTAATACTAGATTCTTAGGTTCCCCCTGCCTACCCTGCCATGAGCGGGATACAAAATGAGCGGGTTAAATAAACGTATAACTAAGTATCAAAACTGGTAATAATGCAAAAAACGTATTTCATAGCGTGTAAACGAATTTGCCTTCACTAACACTTCTAAACAACGAGCTAATGTTCTCTTTTACTGAGAATGTGTAGAAAATGGAGTGGGTCACGTCTAAGCTAGGCGAGGTGTGACACAAATTCTTGAATAAAGCTTAAGATTACTATAATGTACAGTATATTTTTCGCTTCATAGGCATATGGACATTTAGGTTATTTGTTTAATAGTTATACAATAATTATTTCGGAAAAAAATTAGGTCGAATAAATTTACTAAGAAGTAATTGATAATAAATAATAATAAAAATAATAAATTAAAAGATAATAAATAATAATAAATTGTTCTTGTCAGTTACTAAATGTAACTTCAGTATATTACATCCTTATGTAATGTGTGTGCTTTGTAATTTATTTAATTTCAAGGTCTGGCAGGGGGTTAAAGCCATGATAAGTGTATGGCAATAGACAACGCAATTTTTTATATTATTCTCAAGAAAATATAAAAAAATTGAGCATTTTAGTTACCTAAGAACTGCCAAAGTAACCACCCAAGATCTATACTCCCTAATAGTACTTACTGGTATTGGGTGTCAACGCATCTAAATTTTCAGGTTTTATAAAGTAACGAAGATTTAGCTTGGTTTCGCTGTGGGGTCAATACCTATATACCTACTAAGATAAAACTATACGTCTGACCATCGCAGACGTGATTCAATCACACTGACACGTCGAATATAACATGTATTACTATTTAATGTTATCTTTTACTTGCAGACGAGAAAAAGGATTACGAGCTAGGGACAGTTATGAAGAGTACTTTGTCATATTTATTTTATTTAATGATATGAGTTTCAGGCTGTATCCCGCATATTGCAGAGTATACAGAGGGAACTTAGTGTTAAGACACTCCGTTCTTTTCTTTTACCAATAAATGAGCTGTCTTCCTATCGCTTAAATATGATATGATCATGTAAGCATGATATCATGGCAAAGTAAATATATTTCGAATATTAATAAAAAAAAATCTTACATCCAGAATAAAATAGTATAAAACATTTAATTGAGTTAATATGATGCGTTATTCCTTTGTACTGCATAATATTTTAAATCTGGTCAAGTGCCTCTATAGATACTTTTATTGTTTACCACAAACATGGTACACCTCTCAGTACACAATGTACTGACGTCATGTCTCACTGAACACTGTATAATCATTTGACTTGAATACAGAAAAAAAAACTATATGACTGTCGGTGCCTACAAATATTGTTTTATATAGTCAGATTTAGATATAAATTACATGTAGTTACTAGCGGCCCCTGCGCGGCTTCGCCCGCTTAAACTATATACATATTTATTCAAGATTATTTAAATATATTTAGAAAAAAATATTATGTATTGATAACTGAAACTGAAAATGAATGCTTTTTTCATATACCTTCTCAGGTTCGGTAAAACAGTTTTTTCCGCGTAAATCCCGATTAAGTGGGAATTTCGGCATAAAAAGTAGCCGATATGTAGCTCCATGACCTCTTATCTATTTTCTAGTGAAAGTTAAGAAACAGGTTCAGACAAACTAAAAAAAATTAAACTTATTTGTGTTTTGCAATAAAAAAAAACAAAGTTACTTTAATACCACAGAAAGCTACTTTTTTTAATATTTTTGTTATATATATTATTATTTTTTAATTTTTTTAAATAAATAATTGTCATTAAAAAGATATATTAAAGTTTTAGAAGTAATATATTTAAAGTAGTAAAAATATAAATGTAAATAAATATTTCATCTCCTCGAGTCGGAGTCGAACCCACGACCAGTCAAATTTACAGTCACATTTTGTGTCCCTGTGCCACGACTGGCCTCTAAAACATATTCTCTTTGTAACAAATTAAAATAAAATTTTATATTTCGCAATCGGGTAGTAATTTATAATTAAAAGCATAAACCCACCATATTACTGTCTGTTTAAACTAACAGCCGCATTAATAGTTCATTTAATCAGGAATTACTTTAGCATTTTGAAACGTTTTAATTAAATCAATGTCAGAATGTTATTTATTTAACGTAATCGTTGATATATATATTTGGCAAGTTTGCTTAGCGGTTGTGGATTCGATGCTCGATTAGGTCATTTTTGTAAAAATGCCAAAACAATTATTTAGTTGTTTTGCATTTTTTCAAACGAGTTTCGTAATGAGAGGTTATCAATTCGACTGTATTTTTTTAATGTTTGTTACCTCAGAACTCTTAACTGGGTGAACTGATTTTGATGATCCTTTTTTTATTGGAAAGGATTTGGTTAGGTTCTAATTATGGAATCCGGTGGATGTCAGTTTTTTTGCCAAAATTGTTATTATTTTGTTTAAGAATAAATTTATCTAAATGGATATATTTGGAATTATACTGAAATATACATATGCTCATTGATTAGCTGGTTCTGAATTGAATAAAGACCATGTTACTATGTTGAGAATTTAATGTTATCTTACATTTTGAGCAATTGTTAAAAAAGGTGAAAATATACACACACAACTAAGTATATATATGGGAGTTTATCATAGGGCAATGATATCGCGATGGTTGTGAGTTCGATTCCTACCCAGGGAAATGTTTTTTTTTTTATTTCCATTTCCTTCCCTTGCTCTTGGTTTCGTAGAAATTTCTGAACGGGCACAGTCTCCAGTTCTAATTGAAGGACGGAATATTTTAACACTAAGTTCTTTTTTTCTACTCCGCTACATACCACACTGTGGTCGAGGGGGGAGTTTCTTACTAATGGGTTTCCTCTGCCTACCCTGCTATATACGGAATACAGCGTTACGCTTTTTAAAAAATCTGATATTATATAAATGAATAAGTAAATAATAATTGGTTATTCCATTTCTGAAATGACAAATATACATATGCGGAGAGAAATTTATTCATTACAGGTAAAACTTTCTTGTTGATAATATGATAACAGCGAGTATTGTTCTCATAAAAAATAATGAGAATCAGTTGTAAGTATGGAAATCGGGGACTTTTAATTAAGGAAAACATATTGGTACAATTGTATGAAATTTACTTTCATCTCCTCTTATTTATATGGTTATGTTAAGAGATTATTTTTTGTTGGTAAAGCACCCTAATTAATATAGGTTTAAGTGAAAATATAGTTTCAGAGTCACAGGTCATCGCTGGTCATGTTATTTAATCGATATGCAAAAGGAGAACCTTCGTTCTCAAAAAATATTATAGCATTAATATTTTTTTTTATCAAAGTAGCATTTGTACTTCCAATCAACTTACTCATCAGTTATACTATGTTTCAAAAGAGCTTTGAAATCGAAATTTATTTATTTAAAAACAAATATTATACAAATATCATATATGGTACCTCTTTTTCTGTCTATCAGTACATATAGGTATAAAGGTGAAGGTGAAGTAGAATATAAATTATAGACTAACTTGTATCCGTGGTTCACCCCTGTGGTCAAATAAAAATAACTGACAGTTGTATGTGACATATGTAACTCTGATCGCAGGTACAATGGATTACATCGAAATGATTAACCTGATATAATAAATTCATAGCCTACCTCGAAAAATAAAGTAACCAACAAAAAAAAAACAACTCAAACTACTAGTTTCTGAGATAAGAATGTTCAACCAAACGAACTCTTCAGCGTTACAATATCAGTATAGAATTAGACACTCACAATGTCACTTTAGGCGTTAGACTGTCAATACAATTAATAGAATTCCCTTTATATTGTCACGTAGCTAATAAATGATAGGCTTGTAAGCCCTCCCAAAATAGTTGGGTATAACTCAAACACTGTATATATGTATATATATTGAGTAGAGATCGAATTTCCAATACGTACATTAATTGTCATCTTAAAGCCCACAGCTTACCCTGTGCTTAAAACTAACCTATTCAGAAACTGTCTCATATATTTAATATATTGCATATTTGGGTAAAAGTATCCCTGTTTTGTTATTAAATTAATTAATGTATGGGTAGAATTAAAATGATATTTTATATTGTACGTGTGTGCGTATGTGTTAGTGTTGAAACCGTCGTGCCACAGTTACATTGAGACTTTTTCATTAGGAAAATCATCTTTAAATTGTTTCTTCTATTTTCTTTTCCCGCACGATAGTTGCAGGTTCCAAATTTTCTTGCAATATAGTGAACTATGGACGTGCCCAATAAAAGACTGTTTCTCAACATCTTATACAAGCACATACATTATTTTGCGGAGAACGAAGAAAAGAGTGATCACTCATATACTCTAAAAAAATAAAATTTGCTTCACGCTGTATCCCGCATACAGCCGGGTAGGCAGATGGAACCTAATGTTAAGACACTCCGTTCCCCACTTTCTGCCGAATTCTGGATGTCATTGCGTTTTGAGTGGCAGAACTCAATGACATCGACACCAGAGCGAAGAAATGGAAATATAAATTTAAGTAAATATTTCATCTCCTCGAGTGGGGATCGAACCCACAACCAATCGGTTTTACGGTCACTCTCTGTGCCACTGCGCCACGACTGGCCTCATAATACTCTCTATTATTCCTTAAAGAGACTAATGAAGATTAAAAATATATAATTTATTCAATATACGATATATTTCATTTGACCCATGTCTCAAAAACATAATCTCTTGTCACAAGTAAGCCATTTATTTTATTTAGGTATTGTATGTTTCAAAGGTCTAATTAAGATGTTAACCTTAACTTTCCTTAGATTTCTTT
Organism: Heliconius erato x Heliconius himera; assembly: GCA_013421005.1. Taxonomy (NCBI): domain Eukaryota; kingdom Metazoa; phylum Arthropoda; class Insecta; order Lepidoptera; family Nymphalidae; genus Heliconius; species Heliconius erato x Heliconius himera. The sequence goes on along the minus strand of JAATLQ010006267.1, from coordinate 53,530 downwards.
TAAGAGAATTCTCTCTGTCTGTCAAATGACCTTGCTTACAAAAGCTACACATTTTTAATGCATAGCAAGGTATGCAGAGTGAACTTAGTGATAAAATACTCTACTCTTTACGTTTCGCCTAATTTTTGATATTATACCGCTACCTAATAGGCAATGTCTCGTAAATTGGCCAGAAAATGCGGAACGGAGTGTTTTTAACTCTAGGTTACATAGCGGAGTTGTGCTTAAAAAATATTTCCACCCTTGAAACATTAAAATATCGAAACTAATATGCATAGAACAACATTTTATAATCCATAATTATACATCCTGGAAGAATAATATCCAAACTTTTATATAATAACTTTAAACTTTGCAACATTCTCTTATATTAAAATCCAACTAGCATATTAAATACATGTCGCATAGTTCAAAGTGTATGCAGGAAGATGAAAATAATTTTGACAACACTTGTTTGCTGTTATAATGAAAAATAGTTATTAATTATCTGTGTTGCCATAAATTTACTCGTGTAATATGCCAAAGAGTCGGTTTTTTTTTTCAAAAACAAATTAAGAGTATTGAATGCAAATTATTTCATTAGGCTTAATGGATTTATTTAGGTAGAGAATAAATAAATTCATCACTAAGTAATCTTCGATACAATAAAAATGTTTTACACTAGGTGCCCAAGTTATTCTTAAGGATAACACAAAAACATCGTACATTTATCCAACAATATTGTACAATACTTAACCATAATGTCAAAAATAAATAAATAAATCAGCTTCACGCTGTATCCCGCACACATCAGGGTAGGAAGAGGGAACCTAGTGTTAAGGCACTCCCTTCTCCACTTTCTGCTGAATTCTAGAGGCGTTGCGTGTTGAGTGGCAGAACTCAACGCTGCGCTTTGCTTAGACACCAGAGCGAAGAAATGGAAATATAAAATTAAATAAATATTTCATCTAATAAGTTCTTTGATTTTCAGTATTATTACACATTTTAAATACAACTATTTTAACCGGATTAATCGCGTATATTTTGTCTTCTTCTGTCTGGATATCTTATGTTCAATCAAGAATTCTATTTACAAATAGATGGCATTGCTATGGGTTCGCCTGTGTCCCCGGTAATAGCAGATATATACATGGAGGACTTTGAGGAGATGGCTCTTAGCTCTGCACCCTGTCTACCTAGGATATATAAGCGGTACGTAGATGACACTTTCACTATTTTACCTACGGACAGTATTTATATATTCCTAAACCATCTCAATTCTATTAATGACAATATTAAATTTACAGTAGAATTACAGGCAAATAATTCCCTAGTTTTTCTTGATGTTTTAGTCATAAGAAATCCCAATGGCACAATAGGCCACACAGTATATAGGAAACCCACGCACACCAATAGTTACCTCAATGGTGAATCTCACCATAACCCTACACAGTTATCTACCGTTGGCAAATCTTTGTTTCAGAGAGCCCACCACCTCTGCGACGCTGAACACCTAGGGGACGAGCTTCGCCAGGTGAAGAATACCCTTCACCAGAACAAGCTGCCAGTTCCCCGCCAGCGTTGTCAGAAGACCAACAAGCCACCCACAGTAGAGAGACAGCCGGCATTTCTACCATATGTGAAGGGGGTTACAGACAGGATTGGCAACATGTTAAGAAGAGCTTCCATAAAAACCTTATTCAAGCCTAACAAGAAAGTGAGCCAATTCTTGAGACCAGTAAAAAGTAATATTCCTTTACAGAGTGCAGGTGTATACAAATTAGACTGTGATTGTGGCTTATGATACATCGGTCAAACAAAGAGAAGCATCGGGGTGAGGGTGAAGGAACACATCTCTGATATCAAGAATGCGCATGTATCGAAGTCAGCTGTGTGTGAGCATACTGTGGATAAACCCAGCCACTACATAAGGTTTGATAAACCACAAATCCTTGCTAAGGAAAGCAGATACATTCCTAGAATGATCCGCGAGGCTATTGAAATACAAAAACATCCTAATTTCAATAGAGAGTATGACTGGAAACTTTCTACCACCTGGGACCCACTCATAAAATCATTAAAGTCTCAAACCCACCATACCAGAGGGCAAGATACTATCAGCTCATTCTGCAGGAATCCAGGGCAGTACGCGAGGCAATTAAGAAATCGTTGGCGGTATTTTGATATAATAATTATGTCAACTGACAGACGAATGCCACCTCAGTCTACCCGTGACCACGCACTACTGCAAAGTGTTCGAAACGTCGGGTTTCCAAAAATGTATAAAAATACAAAATATACGCGATTAATCCGGTTAAAATAGTTTTATTTAAAATATTTCATCTCCTCGAGTGGGGATCGAACTCACAACCAGTCGATTTTACAGTCAGTTTACATTTTGTGCCCCTGCGCTACGACTGGCCTCAATGTTATGTTGTAATTTACACTTTAACCTGGAAATATATCATATATTGTATGTTGTTGCGAAAATAAAATGAGCACAGAAAAATAATCGTTTAAATGTTTTGCTTAAATAGTACTTATTATTATTTTTTGTAAAAGAGATATTCTGGTATTCATTATTATGTATTGTTTCTATTTGTCTGTAAGTTTTTTTCTTATTTTTATTTTTGGCTTCAAGATGTGTAGGAGGGTAGTCAGAAGGAAGAAAAGAAAGAACTTCCCTATTTTTGCCCAATTCGAGACATTATATATTGAATATCAAAAGTAAGCGTACTAATAGCTATATATTGTATCATATATTGTATCATATATTATATCATATATTGTATCATATATTATATCATATATTGTATTTATACAATTCTATAGAATAAATAGATTTCGCTTTATATCAATATACCATCAAACAACGAATAGCTAATGAATGGCTTGATAGATCTCATTGAATTACAATACAGTGCTATCTCTATAAGATGAAAGGTGTGTGCTGAGATAATTAAAACATAATAGTGAATGTTAGTGTTGATATTTTGAGTAAATTATCTCTCGCTAGTAATTAATTGGCGAAACTCAACGCCGTTAATATAATATTTTAATTTTTTTTTTTTGGAGTTGGATTCAAACCTACAACGTTTTAGCTATTTTACAAGTAGATTCCCTTTGCCTATACTACGTTAGCATTCTTAAATTTTAATTAAGCTATCGATAGAAATATTTATCACCCAAATTGATTACATATCTTGCAGGCACAGCGTCTGCATGTAAATGTCACGGTCGTGGGTTCGATTCCTACAATGAATTATTTTAATTTCCTTTCTCCAATTACAAGATAAGGCGGACGTTGACTTTTGATACTTAATACATATAATGTCTCGAATATTGGGCAAAGTAGAGAACGCTCAGCTATTAGTTCCTTTTGACTACCCTCTTACACATCTTGAAGCCAAAAATAAAAATAAAAAAACTTACAAAGAAATAGCAACAATACATAATAATGAATACCAGAATTTCTCTTTTACAAAAAATAATAATAAGTACTATTTAAGCAAAACATTTAAACGATTATTATTCTGTGCTCATTTTATTCTCGCAACAACTTTAAATAATTGCAAATTCAATCCTTTTAAAAAAGGCACGTAGCGAGTTTTAAGCGCTACAGAATATTTTCATAAAGATATAAAAGGTTAGGTTTCGTTGTCCGGAAATTGAAAAAAAAAAGGATATCTAAGTTAATCACAAAAGTCTGTATGTAACGTGAATGAATATTGCATAGAACATTTTCATGATTTTGTTTAGTTAAATAAGTTTTTTTTATTGTATTATATATATTAAAAAGTTTTTTGGAAAAAATTTTTAGGGGTATATGACCCATATAGAACTGTTCCCTTACTGACTGACCAGCGTACAATGCACAGCTGAAACTGCGCAGTGTTTAATTAAATAATTATAAAAAAATGCATATAGGTTAATTTCCCAAATATCTATAGCAACGGGAAAAAATTTAATTTTAGATTTTATAGTCTACGCAAACAAAAAATATGTAAAAGAAAGGATTAAAAATTTCTTTTTATTCTTAGAATTCGACAAAATAATAAATGAATATTATATAACAACCTAAACCTTTACAAAAAATAATCAAGCTAATGAAAACCAAATGAACAATATATCAATTACCGTACACACACATATTATTACTTAACTAGCACTTCCAAATGGAACGAACGCTTAATAAATCCACCATTATTACGAGATAAGGAAAACATCCATCTATTCAGCCACACAATTAAGCAACTTACTGTAGAATAGACGATACGATCCATCCATCTTTGATTTGAGTTATGATTTGGACCCATGATTTGTAAGAAACGCAGAAAAATAGGTCATGTTCAGAGAAAAAAAAACAAGGAAAATCGTTACCTAATATTTATAATCAACAGACCGTCTCGTAAACAAAACCGTTTATCCATCACTGGATCAAGTATTAGTATACGTTCGGCAGTAAAAAGTTTTCCTGATTAATTCTTACTGGCGTCTTCCTGCTATAAAATATAAATTATGGCAATGCCTTTGGGTTGAGAGGATTTTGGAGTTATTGAATGTTCTTGCTGGTGGCAAAGTTTTGTATAATCGTGATGAAGTTGATTTTGTTCATACTTTGTTATATTGTATATATTTAGGCACTGTGTATTCAAACATTTCGGGAAGTATATATAAAATTTGGTTATTAACAATTACTATTTTTTAAATTTAATTTTTTTAGCTTCAAACTGTATCTCTAGCCGAGTAATAAGTGAGAACGGAGCGCTAAACGCTGTGGTCTCTGTATACCTCATTCGCCTCGTCTTCTGTCATCAACTTCTTCACACATGCCTTCTGGGGTGTCCTCATCGTAACCGCCAGTCTTTGATCACTCATTCATTCGACGTATCCATACCAGCAGCATACTAGAGTACGTTCCTCTTTATTATCATATATTCATTGTGAATTTGATCAGCTAAACTGACTCCGCATATCCTACGAAGAGATTTTCGTTCTTCTTCTTCTTTATCACCCACGTTCCACTGCCGTACAATAGCGTCAGCACCAACACTGCATTGTGTACGGCCAAACGCGCATCTGTGCTGACGTTTCGCCGTCTCATCAATGTAGCTAAGGCACCATTAACCCTGTTACTGGCAATATGTTTTAGTGCTGTCGTGTTAAGACACGAGATGAATGCGGCCAAATATATCACTTCATTCACTTGTTCTAATATCTTGACACTTACACTGATCATGCTTTCCGTCCTTTCTTCATTTCTTTTAAATACCAGAAAAACCTTTTTAGCGACGAATGCTGTATTGAGGACCGCTACTCAACACACCATGTCCAAAATGGTGGGAGATAGAGGACGGAGCTAGAAATAATAGCTAACTTTGTGCCGTATTAGGTAAATGTGACAAACCGTTTAAAAAATACTTTTAAAGTAACTTCGTAACTCTTCAAAATGATCAAATATAAAATAAAACAAATGATCAATTAAAATCAGTCAAGTATTCCATTCCTTTGACGTTCGTAGTTCAATAGGTCGTAATGACGAGAGTGTATTTCGAGTTCTGAGAGATAGCGGTTAACCTTGTCTAGAATTTACATTTTTATGTTATGCGGGATATTATTTTCACGTATTCATCTGCATTACGTGTAGGATGGCAGAGAATATAGTGCTAGGTCACTCATTTCTTCAATTGACACTTCTTTAATTTCTTAGTGTAAAGTCATTTAGTATTAAGTGGCAATATGCAATTTCATTAATTTCAAACTTTTCGAGGCGGAGTAGATCTACATCTAACCGTAAACGACGGTTGTGTGTTCAATCACCGTTCATTCGAATGAACTATTTTCATTTTCTTTCTTTAATTCACTCTAATAAGACAAATTGTGCATTGCATTGAGTTTTGCCACTCAACACTAACTCGTATTCTGTCGCAAAATTATGTCATGCTATTGGGTCGTTCCCTGATATAAGTAGAGTACATCATATATGAAAAAATAAACATGAAATCTATGATTTTTCACCATTCAACAAAACACGAGCAATAAAGAAATCATTTTGCTTCAATAAATTAATTTAAAGCCAGCCTTCAAGAGCTAACATAAATCAATTACCCATTTCTCCAGACCACAATTTTAATTATATAGCTGTCAAAATTTTATATACCTCCAATAAAATACCTTAGGACCTACCAAATTTATGAGGCAATAAAGCTGTTACTCTTCACATAACCAATTTAATCTCTATCCTTTGATGGGCACTCGATTCGCAATAAAAGGGATTAAGATGAGTACTCGGAAGATGTAAGTTTAATGTTCAAAGGTCATTTTGATATATGCGAAAGGGTTACGGATTAAACGTCAAGCTAGTTATTTATGTATGGAGGAAGTCAAACGATGGACATTTATTATTTATCGTTATATAAATGATATTTTGTGAATTATTTCTAAAATTTTGTATAGGTGACCTAGTTATGATATTTTTTTTTCAACTTCACTTTGCGGATTGAAAGAGAGCGGAGTGACTTAACACTAAGCAAGTTAGGCCTGCTACAGCGTGAAGCTAAAAAAAAAGATATACTAACATATATTTAACCACTACTCGCGGCCTCACCCGCTTAAACTTATTGTTCTATTACAGTCAATTTGTTTTACATAGATTGTAACCTATATGTAATTTTGATGTATCAGCCATATTACTGTAAAGTTTCATCTAAAACTGTTCAGTAGATTTTGCCACAATGTACAACAAATATCAATCCTTATAAACTTTCACATTTATAATATTTTTAACATAAGATAGTTAAAGCAATCCATTGGCGATCTTTATTATTGTTTTTTTTATTATTTAAGGCTAACTAAGGATTACAACATGGCCATAGCCCAACTGAGGAATGTAGATTTCACCAAAAAAAATAATAATAATTCGACCAATACTTCCAGAGATCTTAGCGTTTAAACAAACGAACAAACTTTATTATATTAATATAGATAAGCAAAATTGACTCAATTTGTCGAAAAAATTATGCGTTAAATTGTATACTTGATATCCGTATCGCCATTATAATATTGAAACAAAAATAAAAATCATCCCGTAAAAAAGAGCTAGCAGAATTTTTCCGCTTTAAGAGCGGAAATATGATATTGCTTTCTCGTCTAGTGTTAAAAATAATATATAAGACAAAACAGGCTTTATCTTTTTTCTATATTTTATTTTTTCAACATTTTTTGTTATTTCTAACTAAAATTATAATGATAATTATATAGGTGAGCTCTAATTAATCTGCATTTTGAAATTAGTATCGTAACTTCTATAGGTGCATATCCTAAATTATTGAGTTAAGAATTATCGACTTTAAAAATAACGTCCATTTATTGTACATTGTAGAATAGTTTCTGGAAAAAGATTAGAGTGCGAGAATGGCTGAGGATTGACTAACTAAGGCATGGATGGGAAACAAAAGCGCTATAGATATAGGCAAGGACAGGAATAAATATGCGGAGCTGACTGTCAACATTACTAGTTGGGAGTCCCTTTAACAAGAAGATGAAGTAAGAATTGCTGAAGATGAAATAAGAACTACTGTTGCTGTTATAGCATAGTGGAAAGGTAAGGCTGTGATTGTGGGATATAATTCTGCGACTCCCTATGCGATATAACATTGTAAATTCGATACTTTTTTGGGATAATCATTATAAATGATACAGTGACTTAACAATAGGTTCTTCATCACAAAAAGTTAAAAGGAAAAAGAAAGAAATTATTTAAAATGTTGTAGTTAATGTGTCCCTGGCCATTAGAACGTACGTGAAGTAGTGTAGTACAAACATAATGTATATAGTTTTTGTACTGATATGGCTTCTATTACAGGATTACGTATAAAAATCCTTTTTGAAAAATATATCAACGCTTAAATTTGTATTTGTCTAAATAATATTAATAGACAATTTGATGGCAAATAGTTTCCATCATAATTTCCAAATTTAGACATTATGATTAAAACTAAAACATTGATACAAATTTATTAACTTTTAAAAATTATTTGTTATGTGTGGGAAACGGAGTGTCTTAACACTAGGTTCCCTCTGCCTTCCCTGCTGCTGCTGGGAAATAGCTTTTAGTCGAAAAAGTAGAATATTCGTACAAAAATTATCAAGGTAACTTTGACAATATTTCTAGAACATTAGCAAATTTCAGATATGAATATAAATATTTTTATCATTTCAAACATTCTTAAAGTTAAAAAATATAAAAAAAATAGAGATTATTGAATCAAAATTTTCAAACTTATCTCAAAGATTCCCCCAAAATTGAATCAGTATCGTCGCACCGTGGGAATTGCTCGAGTTCTATTTAAAGAACTGTCATCTTGTCTAAAGGATTTACTTCTACGTACTACGAAGCGTATGCTGTCACTTGGTGTATTTTCCTTTTATATTTAGATTTCATGTAACTATTAAATTGTGACTTGTTTTTCATACATAATATATATATAAAATATATATATTAATAATGCTATAAGCATGTTATGCAATAGGCCGATAGCTTTAGATTTAAATTTTGTTCTGACAAATTTAATTATATCTATCGATTTTTTGGTAAAACGAATAGATAAAGAATATTTTTTTCAGATAGATCGAACGAAAAAAGTGGGATAAACAGTTTTGAATGAAACTATTTAACTGGATTATGTGCGTATATTTAGTATTATACATTTCTGGAAACCTGACGTGTCGAACACTTTGCAGTAGTCCGTGGTCACAGGTATACAGTTGTTACGCCTCCGTAGCTCTATTGAGACGTGCAAATCACGACATGAAACGGATCGGATTATCTGTCTGTCTATCTGCTGGTTACAATTTTTGTTTTTTTTTTACTTAGCTTCACACTGTTTCCCGCACATAGTATGGCAGGCAGAGGGTACCAAGGAACCTAGTTTTAAGACACTGCGTTTCCCATTAAAACACTTCCGTTGCCCACTTTCGAATTGCCGAATTCTTGAGGCATTATGTGTTGAGTTGTTGTCCTCAACGCTACGCTTTGCCTCCTTGCCAGAACAAATAAATGACAATATTTAAAAGCACCGAGTGGGAATTGAATCCACGACCGCCACTTTTACAAAGCCGTGCCCGCTTCGCCACTGATCAATTTTATATCTCCACCTATTCCAATTTCAAACAATTTTACTAATACTACCTTTGAAATAGGTTCTAAATTTATGAAGTGATTATTCAAGGTTGGCCGATTTCACATAACATAACATTCCCGTACATGATATTTAGTATGAATTTAGACACATTCTAAGTAAATCAGAATCGTTTATTGTTTTAATAATGCTTCAAATATAGATTAATCCGTTCAAATATAGATTGTTCCGTAGAAAAAAAGACTGTAAAACAATTTTAAAAAATACAAATAAATTCAATTTTGTAAAAACACTCAGTTTTACGTCGATTTCTAAGAGCATGAAATATTTTTCACTTTTCAGTTCAGTTCAGTTTACAAGTCATTCAGTTTACAAGCGATGCTCCTCGCCAGCCCCGTGTGGCTATAAAATTATATAGCCTACGTGATCTGACTTTGATTATTTTGATACGGGTCAAATTGCCCCCAAAAATTTGTCTTGAAATGATAAATAATATTACTGTACCGACAAAGTGTGAGTGATGCTATACAGTAACCTCATTGTAATCATGTGAGTAGTAGGGTCTTAAATTGCCTTTATTTTGTTTATTGGAATTTTTTTTTATATTATTCGAGGCCAGTCGTGGCGTAGCGGTAAGAGGTGTGACTGTAAAACCGACTGGTTGTGGGTTCAATCCCCACTCGAGGAGTTGAAATATTTACTTAAATTTATATTTCCATTTCTTCGGTCTGGTGTGGAGGTTAAGCGCGGCGTTGAGTTCTGCCACTCAACACGCAATGCCTCCAGAATTCAGCAGAAAGTGGGGAACGGGGTGTATTAACACTAGGTTCCCTCTGCCTATCCTGTTGTGTGTGGGATACAGCGTGAAGCTGAATTGATTTTGATTTTGATTTTTTTTATATGATTTCTTGTCAGTATCACGCTGTATCTCGAACATAGCAGAGTGAATCTAGTATTAAGACACTCCGTTCCCCACTTACAACCGAATTTTTGGCGCATTGCGTGTTGAAAGGCGGAACCAGGTTGGTACCAGCGCGAAGAAATTAAAATATTAATGAATAGATTGGAAATCTAACCCAGAACCGTCGTGCATACAGTGCTGGTGCTCCTGTACCATGACGTACATGACTTAAAGCGCTTTTAAGATATAAGGCGGCCTTTTGAAATATGATTTTTACGTAAAAATTAGGGGCCAGTCGTGGCGTAGGAGCACAAGCTTGCGGCTGTTAATGATATAGGTTGTGAGCTCGATTTGAACCTCCAGAATTCAAAGGAAAGTGTCTTAATGGAAACGTATTATCTTAACACTAGGTTCCCAGATTCCCTTTGCCTACCCTGCCATGCGGAATATAGTGTGAAGGTAAAAAGAACTGTTAACTTTCAGACACAAACTTAGATTTTTATCTTCATCTAGGCACATTCAAATTTATTTAATTTTACTTTATACTTTGAAAAGTATTATTTTTTATTTATAAATGATATAATTGTGAATTCTATCATCACAAGCTACTTAGCCACATAAATATAATAAAAATAACTACAAGATGAACCGAACAATAATTATGTAATATAAGCAAATTATATTATATAATGTAAGCATTTTGTAACTAACATGATATACTGACCGAATTTTATAGATCTTGGTATTATTGGTAAGAAACAATGTAATGAAGACAAAAGATATAAAATAATTACCGCACTTCTTATTGGTGTATCAACATGAAACTTGGAAACTTGACAATGGGACTGGAAGGTGGCTGATAGAACCTTGGACAGCCTACTAGTAAACATATCGAGTATGGGCTTATTCGATTCGTCTTAACATAGATTTTTTAACTAAGTAAACAACCAACGATCGTAGCATCACCGAAACTTGCAGCTGTATGTAGGTAGTTCTAATGACAATACAATAATATTATACTGTCGAAAAGAGCTGATCGGATGATAGACCGGAAGATATGAATTGGATTTTCATTATGGAACATTGTATCATAGCCGTAGCAAGTCTTGTAATGAACTTTGACCTTTTTAATAAATATCAATACAATATTTATTTTATTACAGAAAAAGCTTTTGTAATAAAATTCTGTTCTCTCATCAAAATAAATTATTGCTCTCGACTAAAAATTTAATTTTTCTTCAATTTTCGTTTGAATTTGAAACATTGTAAGTAAAGTGGCGCATCAATTCCTTGTTATATGTTTTCTTACTAGTGCAGGAAAATGATACTTTGTTACACTGAGTGCCCCGACATACCACTGCTCCTTGGTGGCCTTAAAATTATAAAAATTTATGATATGTGATATAATTAATTATGATATATGATATAATTCTAATTAAAAAAATATCTTAAAAGAGCGAAGAAATTAAACAAAAATCTCCCCAAGTGGGAATAAAACCTAAAACATCGTGTTTATCTTCATAAGCTGTCCAACTGCGCCGCAACGATCTATTAATTAATTATTAATATAAATACTTCCGTATGTATGTTATTACATTCTATAAAACGAATATTGACAAAGAAACGTAAAAAGCGAAACAATATGAGATAAGATCAATTTTAACACAATTTCGCAAGAAGAATAAAATCAATTATAATGTTACAAAATGAAAAGCTCCCGTGAGATAAAGAATCAACATTTTATTGGGGAATATTTATTAATTAATACCTACTCGTAATATATTTTTCGTCTGAAATCTTGAAAATTAAAGAATTCCTCAATTAAATAAGTAAAAGTATTTTTTTCTTATTTTACCGTTATAATGTTAAAGAGGTAAGTTACACTAAGAAGGACTATGGCCAATATGGACTTGGTGACGTTGAAATTAGGTAAGATTCATTAAAAAATTTGCTTCACGCTGTGTACGTCATATGGACTTATATACTTCTCAAGTCATTGTCATTGACGTCACTGTCATGTTACAAAAGTGAGGAATTGAAAATAATTTATTCCGCCGATTGGGAATCGAACCCACAACTATTACGTGTACACTACTAATATGCTGCAATAATTTTCATATGCCATCAGGTATTTGTGAAGATGTGATGAAGTGTATATTTCACCATATTGTTAATATTGAAAACAACTTAAGCCCACAAGGATTACGAGTCAGTCAAGCAAACCCGACGACGATGCTATAGATATATATAGTACTATGAATAATTTACTCCTTTGATATACTTAACTTATGTGCTCTAGTACAGTGTAAGCAAACGAAAAATGTACCTACTCTGGGTACTTTTTAAAATAATCTATCTATACAAAAGTAACGTTGCATGTTGCATATTTTATAGATTACCTCGAAGCTACGACGAAACATAAAAATGTTGAAGAATGCCCGTATTTTTGTAGCAAGGTGCCTTTGAAAACACGCGCCTCCATCCCTTTGTTAAGACATCCTACGATGTTCTATAAAGGAGTATAATATATTTAACTTAACTTAACTTCACGCTTTATTCCTAGCGCAGTAGTCAGAGAGAACGGAGCGCCAAACGCTACGGTACAATATATTTACGAAGTAAATAAAAAATATTAAGAAATTATTGCGGCCGTTGTGTCGCAGTGGCACCCTAATATTTTCATTCCTACGCTCTGGTAACGTGACAAGGCGTGACATTAAGTTTCACCACTCAACACGCAATTCCTCGAAAATTCGGAGGAAAGTGGGAGTAGCTTAACACTATGTTCCCTCTGCCTACCCTGCCTGAAGCTGAAAAAAATTAAATTAAATAGAAATTTAAAAAATACGTACATATAAGCATTCCCCCAAACGGGGATCGAACCTGTAATAAGCGATTGTACAATCCTATATTTAACTACTAACTTCTGCTCTGAGACGGTATTTATAATTTTATTGCAATAAAAGTTTTTACCATTTTCACAATTGTGCTAATTAATTTACAATTACAAAGCTTCAATGAAATACTCTTTTGTTTGATTTCACTTTTTTCGATTATTTTTCCTCGAAGAAGCGATAATTAGTTCACCCTTTCAATGAAATTAAGGATATTTTTTTAACTGTTTTTAAACGAATTACTTTTGTTCTATATAAAATAAAGCAGTTGGAAAGTTAAAAAAGAGTAGAGTTGCTAGTTATAAATAAAAATTATGAATCGACTTTTGATTTTCACATAAAATTATAGTATATAATAAAAAGTTACGATGTACTTTAGTTTTGTAGGTACTTTTAGAATCTTATTTCTTTATCAAAATTTATATTAAAATTGAGAATGTTGTGAGTGCCTGAATGTAATGTGTAATGTCAAGAGATGTAGGTTCCAATTCTTTAATGAGCTTTATAACAATGATATCTTTGGCTTATTAGGGTATAATTTATTTATTTTTTTATTACAATATAGTTCAGCAACTATATGTTTACGTATGCAACAGTCGAGGTGTGACTGTAAAACCGACTGGTTGTGGGTTCGATCCCCACTCGAGGAAATGAAATATTTACTTAAATTTATATTTCCATTTTCTTCGCTCTGGTGTCGAGGTTAAGCGCGGCGTTGAGTTCTGCCACTCAACACGCAATGCCTCCAGAATTCGGCAGAAAGTGGGAAACTGGTGTCTTAACACTAGGTTCCCTCTGCCTACCCTGCTGTGTGCGGGATACAGCGTGAAGCTGATAATAATAACAAAGTATGCAACAGTCGTGGAACAAGGGCTCAGCACACTTGCTGAGACTGTGAAAGCGAAGATTGTTGGTTCGTTTCCCACTCGGATAAATTTAATATTTTATATTTTCACAAGACTAAATCGGCGGTAAGTGAAGAACGGAATGTATCTGCTATATACGGAATATAAAAACGTATATCACTACTTTTTATAAATTTCCTGCAGGCAACCCTGAATGTTTTAAAGCCAAGTAAAGTCATGTAACATTACTTTTTCTAATTAACGCACTTTCCAATAGAAACTCAAAATGTAAGTATTAAGAAAAAAAATGAAAAATTAAAAAAAAATAATTAAAGAACCAAATTTAATATAAACAAAAACATTTAAATTTTACATTTTTATACAAACTAACACTATTAATACATAAATTAAAATATTATAGTCAATTTGGACTAGAACATGTATGAATGTATGTTTGCAGCCATTACAAAATTATATGTAACTAAATACAAGGGTAAAGTGTATCTAGCGGTTATTACATCTTAGCAACGTTGTCGGCACGCATATTTAATATTGCTATGTAAGCTTAATTAGAACTTTCAACAATAATATTTACTTGATGTATAGTGCAAAATGTGAAATAATTTTTTTTATTATTTTTATGTGTTTCTACACTAGGAAAATATATATTTTTTTCTCTATAAAACGTATGAAAATTTTCGTTTCTCTAGAATCATCCAAGAGCCGCGGGTTCGAATCTCGCTACGTTCAAACAAATAACAGAAGAATATCTTTAATTATATTTAAATGATAAATGAAAAAGGGTTTTTGTATTACAAATTTAAAAAATGCTTATGTCTCGGCTGTCTTCCCTTGCGTGTGATTTCACAACTCAACATACAATTCTTAAGTGAGCGAAGGGAAGAGAACTAAGTGATATTACACATCTTCTATTTCTATTTTGCAATATACGAAGGATAAGTAAATATGAAAAATAAAAATAACAGTAGATTAAAAAATAAAAAATGTAGATTTAAACTCCAATAACTAGGCGTTAGTATTAAAAAAGTATACATTTTATCATTTTCTACATGATAATAGTTCAAGCACTCGACAAATATTAAAAAATATATTTGTTTGGTATTCTATCTCTATTATTTCAGATCAAATCGCTACATTAAAATTAAAGTAGTTTCTAAATAATAATTAAAGTAGTATTAGTAGTAGTAATTCACGTAACATAAACTAAATACATTTTGTAGATATGAGAAATATTTCTGAGCATATCGCACCTTGGTTCAAATAGTGTCACAATTCAAAAATATTGAAAATCTCGTTTATGGTACTATTAGTTTCAAAGTACCTTAAAATAGTATCTCAAGCAGTGGCATAATTATAACTTTACTATTTAAACTTGGATGGCACTAGTGACATAATTACAACATTTTATCCATAAAGGGACTGAATATTTTAATTTTTAAAATATATTTTTAATATAGATATATTATATAGATATATACTATACCCTTTAAAAGAGCTTCAAAAACCATAATAACTTTCTAAAAATCGTATTGCAATAATTTTGTTACTTTTTGGGATATGGCCAAAAAATTGAGTGAAAAATTAAGCTTGCATAAATTTCAAACGCCTTTTTCTCGATATTTTGGTTTTTTGAATTATGATACTATTTGAGACTAGGTGCGATATACGTTTCTACCAATATAGGTGCGATATGTCTAGTGTTTCTAAGGTTTAATCTAGAAAAGAAACTAGTCGTGGCGCAGAGGCACGAAGTGATTGTAAAATCGACTGGTTGTGGGTTCGACTTACTCGAGGAAATGAAATGTAAATTACATTTATATTTTTATTTCTTCGCTCTAGTGTCGAGACAAAGCGCAGCGTTGGGTCCCGCTACTCAACACGCAAAGTGGGAAACAGAGTGTCTTAACGCTAGGTTCCCTCTTCCTTCTCTGCTGTATGTTTGATACAGCGTGAAGCTGACTTTTTTTGGCTTTCTAATTTCCAAAATCACTTTCGAATTTAAACCAGTGCTTATTCACCCTGTCCTTAACATAAAAGAGAGCGCCGCCACCAAATCCTGCCCCATTTTTTATCTCGACACATACCTGACCTTTCAGAAACAAATTTATAGGAGACCCCGTTTAATATTTATTTTTCTTGGCTTTCTCAAATAAGCTCCTATAAAAAAAAATCTTTTTCTTCAAACCGCTTGCTCTCTGATTGTCTCTCTATGAAGGTAAGATGAATATTTGATTTCCTTTGCCCCTTATTTTTCTTCGCCGTTCAACTTTGCAAGAGTAACGAGTTTAACTAATGCGGGTTGCGTTGCTTGTTTTATCTTGTCTTAAATACGTTATTGAAAATGGATTCGTTTGGTCTTTAATTGTAATTGTAGGTCGATGTAAGTATTGTGAGAAAATGTATTCTAAAAACTCTATGTTAATAGAGTTTATAGAATATATTAGAGGCCAGTCGTAGCGCAGCGGCACAAAGTGTGACTGTAAAACCGATTGGTTGTGGGTTCGATCCCCACTCGAGGAGATGAAATATTTACTTAAATTTATATTTTCTTTTCTTCGCTCTGGTGTCGAGGCAAAGCGCGGCGTTGAGCTCTGCCACTCAACACGCAATGCCTCTAGAATTCAATAGAAAGTGGGGAACGGAGTGTCTTAATACGAAGTTCCTTCTGCCTACACTGCTATGTGCAGGTTACAGCGTGAAGCTTCACGGTGTATCCCACAGACAGTAGGGTAGAGGAAATATAGTGTTAAGACACCTCTTTCCTGGAGCCAGTGTGACTGTGAACGCGACAAGTTGTGGATTTGATTCCCACTTGAGAAAATGAAATATTTAATATTTTAATCTTCACTCTGGCTCGAAGCAAAGCGCGGCGTTGAGTTCCGCCATTCAACACACAATGCCTCCAGAATTCGGCGGAAAATTGGAAACAGAGTGTAAGTTAGTTAAAAGACAGGTTACTTTAAAAAAAAATCGTAGATGTCGGTTTTACGTGGTGGCCATTTTTATGTTACAAGACGAATAAAAGTTAATGTATAGCTATCGTTATCATTTCTTCGACTACCCTTAACCCTTTATAATATACGAGTATACAGACAACTCAAAATAAGTAGGTATCTATATAGAATCGATAAGGAAAAGGAAAACTTGGGACCCATTACAACAAATATAAATGATGCTTTATTATATTTCTATATTTTGTTTGCTACGTATATATTATAGTTTTGCTTTAAATTTGTTAATAAGCACTCAATTCTTTTTAAAGATAGGCTTAAAAAAAGAAAACGGGGGGAAATCCCTCAATATTAGTATAATATTGGATAGTTTTGGCGCAGGGGCATAACTGCGTGACTATAAACGACAAACTGTGGGTTCGATTGCTTAATTTTCTCTTTCTGGCAACGAGGCGAAGCGTGGGATTGAGTTTCAACACTCAACTAAAGCGAAAGGAGAAAAGTGGGGAACGGAAGTGTCTTACTGAGGACTAAGTATCTTAACAATAGGTTCCCTCTCCTACCCCAACTATTTGTGGGATACAGTGTGACGCTAAAAAATATATCAACACTAATTCTACCTTCCCTTTGGGACGAAAACATCAAGAAAAACCGTCGATGAGTCTGACATTCATCCTCAATGTTCCAAAACCGTTAAGTCATTAAGATAAAAGAACTTACCAAGAATCAGTGTAAGCGAAACGATTTATTATTTCGTACACCAGCAATTATAAGATTTTTCTCTATACAAATGTATATTTGAATGTGGGGCAAGGCCGCTTTCAGATTTGAGACTTCATCAAGAGTATATTCCAATTATTTTGGTGGATGGCTTTTAGTGCTGAATTTTGAATAATTTTCCATCTGGATTTTTCTACTGTAAACTGTGTACTGGAATTAGTGTTCTAATTATGTACTGCATATTTTTTTGATAAGTAAATAAAATTATAATTGTTGATAGAGATACTGTATAAGATTTATTTTTGGTACACAATGTATTCCGCTCGTAGCAGGGTAGGCAGAGGGAACCTGAGAACTTAATTTTAAGACAATCCGTCCCCATTAAGACGATCCCGTTGACCACTTTCCACCGAACTCTCGAGATCTTAAGTGTTGAGTGGTGAAACTCAACGCCGCATGGTGTAAGATAATTACTATTACACTTATAATTAATATAATAATAAATTAGCCTATGCTGTTATTAGCCTTATGTTATGTTATTAATTTAAAAATTAATAATAAAGCTCCTGGGACTTAGGGATTTCTTATCATATAATTGAAAATCTTTGACTGTATACGTTTGTTTCAGACATTAATCTTTTGAATAAAGATATAAATATCTCAAGAGAAGTAGGTTATTGCTACACCTACTTCATTTAACTTAAAACTACTAGTAGCTCGAAGTTTATAGTTATTTTTATCAATTGTTATTAATTATATGTGCTGATAACGATATATAATATTCTCTATATAGCTAAAATTTAATCTTCCAATCCATTTGATAAGCTAACATTTCTCTCTAAGCTTCATATATTTGAAACACAAAAGAAAATACGAGCTTATGTTTAAAATCACCTGTGGTATAATTTCTGAGAGCTTGTTCATCCACTTAATTATGTTTCTCGAGTACCTACATTGTAATTAAAACTAGTATGGTAGAAAAGAACATTAAAATTATGCTTATTACTATTCAAAACTTTTATACGTATGTACGTAGGATTCCTTTTAGAAAATAAATGTTTTATTTTATACTAATGTACATAGTGGTTTCGCTCATAAATACTGTGAATTACTATTGTAGCTATTTCGCTTTAGGAAGAAAAGCGTAAAAAAAATTTGGATATATAAAAAAATATGTCGCTAAAAACATAAACGATAACATTTATTATATTATTAGTAGTTTTTTTTTATAACTCGTAGAGTCATACATAAAACTTTTTTCTTTTTCTTTTTGTATATTCGTGAAAACCACTTATTCCAATTGTAGGCTTCGGTGAACTGCATATATTTATATATTAACTAGACTAAGATAATAATAAAAATATTCCCCTTTAGTGATATCCAAACCTACAACTGCAACTGCTTTCTAAAAAATATTTTCCTTTCTTAAAGCTTTCTTATAAAAAAGAAAATTCCCTCATAATTTACTTTGAATTAAAAATCTATATTAAGTATTTTTTTTGTGAGGTTTTTGTCAACAATTTATAAGTTTTTTGATCCGATAGCAATATGCTCATATAAATGTCGCGTCATCTTTATCGGCTTTGAGAACTGTTATTTCCTCATTTCGTCCTTTCGCTTCGTTCCTTATCAGAATCAAAAAAAAAAAAAAATCAGCTTCACGCTGTATCCCGCACACAGCAGGGTAGGCAGAGGGAACCTAGTGTTAAGAAACTCCGTTCCCCACTTTCTGCCGATTTCTGGAGGCATTGCGTGTTGAGTGGCAGAACTCAACGCCGCGTTTGACCTCGACACCAGAGCGAAGAAATGGAAATATAAATTTAAGTAAATATTTCATCTCCTCGAGTGGGGATCGAACCCACAACCAGTCGGTTTTACAGTCACACCTCGTGCCACTGCGCCACCACATTATATAGACAGTCCTCAACGTTGAGGTCCTCAATCTTGAGAACAGTCAACTGCAGATGAATGTCACCTCGGTCTACCCGTGACCACGAGTACTGCAAAGTGTTCGAAACATTGGGTTTCCAAAAATGTATAATACTAAATTTACACGATTAATCCGGTTAAATAGTTTCATTTAAAAAGTTAAGTATTATTAAACATATTTAATTAAAACTAAGAGTAAAATACCATTTCCGGAAATTTTCTTGCATTATATTTATATATTTATAATTTCTAGAGCCAACAGTGTCAGTCACACAAACTTTCCGCGTGAAGGAATTAAGAAAGATATAAAGCTCCTATATTTGGATACTAAAAGTTGGTATACAAATTGGAGCCAAGAACGCTTCGGACCGCAAGATAAACTTCAACTTCTGAACTCATTCATCAAATCCTTCGATAACTTCCAATGTTTGATTGATGAAAATATATATAAAGGTTTTTTTGTATAATTTATTGTGAATTATCAACACTATTTTGGTAGTATTGTGCAAAACTTATATATTTTTATGATATTGGAAAGTGACAGATTTTTTAAGCTTTACGCTGTGTTCCACACATAGCGGGGTAGGCAGAGGGAACCTGGGAATCTAGTGTTAAGACACTCTGTTATAAGTATAAAGACATTTCACACCGCCTCCTACTTTAAATTCATCTTCATCTAGAGAACCTATTTTTAAGACAATGTATATGTTTCCCAATCTAATTTCACAAATTTACGATTTTGGGCTACAAGACTTCGTAGTTTCGAAAAAAAAGAAGCGACCCCGATTGGCTAGTAAATCAAAAATAAATAATAAAAATGGAAAATTTTGTTATCTTACATATCTAACTAGGTCAGGTGGAGTTACACTAATGATGTCCATAAAACGCCACAACTGTTAGTACATTGTAAGAGTATTGTATTGCATACGTTGCAACCGATGATTTCATTGAACACTAGCTTTGAAACTGAAATAGAGTCATCCATTGTCTGGTCTTTGAAAAGGGTTTCTCTGTCAATCTTTATTAGGCTACCCAGTACGTACGTTGAATTTATTCTAAAAAATAACAAGTTTCTAAGCCTATAATAATATACACAAACATTTTAATAATACACTTAAAATAAGAAAGTTTCATCAAAATTCCGCATTGTATAGGCGAAATATATAGAACAAAGTGACTTAAGACCAAGTTGTACTACTCCGGATTAAAGTTACATATGAAAATAATATTATTTTAAATGAATCCGATTCACCAAAGCTAAATTCAATATATAAAACTTTAGATTTTACCATGAGCATAAGATAAATGAATCAAAAACACACAATCTCGTGCTTCATACGGAAACGGAATCTTTAATCAAAAGAGATAAACAAAATCCACTTCTATTCCAAAGAGATGAGTCAAATGTGTTCTAGGTATATATTATAATAAGTATGAGTTTATCGCAAATTTGACTTTTAAGGAAATGTACCCGCTATTTAATAGTAATTGGATATACAAAAATAAAAATCATCAATATCGATTTTTTTTTTTGCTAATGATTATTTATATTTACTTTGTTCTTATTTATTATTAAAAAATAATGAGAACAGAATAACATCATAAATGAGAAATAAATAAGTAATTTAAAACACGTCTTCGCTATTCAAGTTATCTCATATAGGAAAAGTGAAATAATAAAAAAATATTTAAAATCAAATCAGCTTCCCACTGTATCCCGCACAAAGCAGGGTAGGCAGAGGAACCTAGTGTTAAGACACTCCGTTCCCCACTTTCTGCCGAATTCTGGAGGCATTGCGTGTTGAGTGGCAGAACTCAACGCAGCGCTTAACCTCAACACCAGAGCGAAGAAATGGAAATATAAATTTAAATAAATATTTCATCTCCTCGAGTCGGGATCGAATCCACAACCAGTCGGTTTTACAATCACACTTTGTGCTCCTGCGCCACGACTGGCCTAAAAAAATATTTATAAAAACAAAAACCCCAACTGCATAAAAGTAAAAAGAAAATAAACAAGCCCAATAGTTTATTAGAATTAACAGTCGGGACCTCTTTAAATTATGCGGGATTCTTGGTAAAGATTTTATTCATTAAAGAATTACTTATAGATTGTTCATTGGCGTTCCACAGCCGCCATGGTTGGTTTTTTTAACGTCATCTATCTAAAAACACTTGGGCTGCTAATACGAATCTAACGATATCTCAATTATGTAAATCCGTCCAGCGGTTCAAACTCTATATTCAAATACAAAATGACATGTTCAAATTCAACATGAGAAAAATAAAAATTTAAATTGGAAACCAAGATATTTGTAAAGTATCTCTTACTTTTATTTCAATAAGGAAAATGGTATAATTCAATATAAGTTTCAATAATAGTTTTAATTGCATTTCATCACAAACTTTTTTTATATATTGAAGCAAAATTTAAATCTCAGTACGAAAATCCTTGAATCCGCTGCTAGGAATTGAAGTGAAAAACGAAACGTAATTCGATTTATTTATTGCCTTACTGTCCATGTACACAATACATATTCAATTTTGACTATGTATATAAAATTTAAATAAAATATCTTGAACCCAATGTTAAGACACTCCATTTTCCACTTTTCGTAGAATTTTCGAAGCATTGCGTGTAAAATGGAGAAACTCAACGCCGCAGTTTGCCTCGGTCAGAGTCAGGAAATGAAAATATTAAATATTAATTTTCTCGAGTGGGAATCGAAGCCAAAATCGCTGTGCTATAGGAATATGCTTGTGTCCCTGCACCACGGTTGGCCTCTATAAATAAATATTCAATATATAAATATAATAGTTATTAGATATAATTAATTAACTTATAAATGCATTTTATATAGTATCTCTCATATATTATCCAACCTAACGTCGATAACAAACAGAGAAATCCTAATATGAAAGTTACTTTTTTTTTCAAAGACAAAATTAAAAGCATTTGGGGAAGGATGGAAGGAACTTTAATAGTATTTCAAAGATGGCAGAACAGAAAGGTTACTTTAAGGAAAACCCAATTATCGAAGTAATTTTTCGGGCAGTCCGTAGCTTATTGGCGACTAGAACAGATTGAAAAGGAGGTACGATAAGCGTAAAATTAGATACCTTTTATTAAATTGAATTGAGAATTTTTAAGAATATCTTTTGGGAATTTTTCATCAATTATTGTAATTGAATAAATGAATTTAGTTTCTTTTTTTTATAATATAATCAATGTCTACAGCATTTCGAACGATACAGCTCTACGAAACAATTTACATCAAAAAAAATTGTAGGAGGCACGTTGACCTACTAAAAAAAACAGAAAAAATGTAAAATAAATTTATTATTACGCTGATTTCTTACAATAATAAATTTAAAGGCATTTGTGATATTTCTTAATATTTTATTATAGTATCCGAACAAAAATATCATTATATACTCTTATAAAATAAACGAATGGTTCTCAATCGGTGTCTCCTAAAGTATTCGCAATATTTTATAGCATTTTATAAGATATATTTTTATTTATTTTATATTAAAATTATACTAAAACTTACCTGTCAAAAATCCAAAAAAATATTAAAGTTCTCGGCTGAAAAACAAAATCACTACACTTCAACACAATACGTAGAAACAATGTTTATTTTAAATACCACGAACTTACAAGCTTCATAAATTTTATTTTAAAAAAATCAAATTCACTTAATTCATAAAACACTGTTATTCGTAGTTCATATTTCGTTTCACTTATAATATAACGGTAATAACGTCCTATCTACACCGCATTTAGTGGGAGACTAACGTATAGCGCCTTCTAGGGTGATTTTGCGTTAGTGTGCGTTCCTGTATGTATAGTGTCCATATACGAAATTTTATTTGAATGTGTGTGTATTTTAGACGCTAGTGTAAGTGCTTTCAGACTTTCTGTTAGTCCAAGATTACGAATGTGTAGGTAAAATCACCTCAAGCTCTACTTGTGTGAGTGTACTGCCGGGAAAAATGACGGTTTGCGCTTGCGTACAAAAATCATGTTTCGCGGTACTTAAATACTGATTTGAAGAGCAGATTAAAAATATTAATCTTGTATGTTTTCGGTTATATTTTGGTATTTTATGGTATTTTGTTTAAAAACTGAAGGAAAATCGGGGGTTTTGAGTTTGACACGTATCTTTATATTTATTTTTAGCACGCATAACTTTTTATAGAGCTGTTCTAACGCCCTTTTAAGCAAAAAAAAACCATAAAGTAAGATAACGGGCTATGACGTCAGATGATCAGTGATTTTTATATATTATCACAAATAACTTTTGGCAGACTCATGTGTAAATAGTAATATACATACTTACTTACATACTTCACGCTGTAGCCTAGGGGTAGTCAGAGCGGACGAGGCGCTACACGCTACGGTCTCTACATACTTCTTTCGCCTTGTCCACTGTCATCAGTTCTTCATACATGCTCTCCTGGAGGTCCTCATGCTTGTTACATGACCTTCGTCTAGTATCTTTAATACTGTGTTTCAGAAGGTAAACTGAGGGTCTAAATATATAAAAGTGTGTTTTGTTGTAATGCTACTTCTCCTAGACAGATAAACCAACAGCTCTGAAATTTTGCAGGAACACGGCTCGATGATCCCAGCGACGTAGTTTTGTGATGGTTGTAGTTTTTCAGTAAATGTTTAAAATATATCCCATAAAGTTAAACTGTGGAACGTTTTGAAATTATATATATGCCAGTTTTAAAGAGTCATTTTATTTTAAGTACCTTTTATTTTTTTTAATTACATTGCGTAACACAGCTTGACCAGCTCCACAGCATATGGCATACACTACAATGCATTTAGCCATAACTGATATCAGTAACATAAATTCCAACAAAATAGAAACTCCACAACAATGTTAACGTAACCAAAATACTATAATAACACATGTAATAAAGCCTTCACAATAGCATAGATATGTCATTCATCTAACAAATGAACAACAAAGCTGATTATAACAAAGTTGGATTTACTCCAAATGTTATATTAAACAATCTATAATAGTATTGTCACCATTTGTGGCGTGTTTGGGAAGTCTGATTGTGATCGCGATGACTTTAGGTTCGATTTCTACTCGTGGGAAATACTTATAGAAAAAATAATGTCTATTTTAAGGTCTGTATAACAAAAAACAATATTAAGTTTTATTAATTACCAAAAAATGTTAAGAAAATAGTGAAAAAGCGGACAAGGGAGACTTTTCACATTAGGTTGTATCTGCTTACAGAGCTATATGTGAGGTATTCATGAAAATAAAGACGACAAGCTATATTATATAAGACAAAGTATAGTGTGAAATTTCTAAAGGAACTAAAGTGCTTTTTATAAATGTTTCCACGAAATATATTTTTCTGCTCTATCTGATCTATTTTATCTGCTATTTTATGAAGTTAATGGGCTTATTTTATTATATTAAAAATAAAATGATTAGTTATTAGAACCTCTTTATTCTTGTATTAGTAGTGTTTTTTTCTTTGTAGCAAAAGATACAAAGTAAGTTCTTCAAGAGAAGGAAAAATTGCAATAAATAAGTTATTTTACATTCATATTTTCCAACCTTCATCCGCAAATCTCAAGAGTGCTAGCCGAGAGCCTCTCGAAATTTACCACAACTAAGTGTTTTGATTTTAGAGATAGCAACTGTATTGTGATGTAAAATGAAATCGTTTGTGCTGAAATTCAATTTAATAATGTAGTTCTTTGTGAGGCTAAGACCGGTAGGAAAGATTTTGTATTTTATTTAGTCTGTCATGGCACAGTGGCACGAATGTGTGACTGTAAGATTACCACTCAAAGGAATTAATTATATTAATTATATTGATATTTCCATTTTCTCGCTCTTTACAAAAATAAGCTCGGCGTTGAGTTCCACCATTTCACACACGATGCCGTAAATGATACAGCAGAAAGTGTGGAACAGAGTGTCTTAACACTAGATTACTTTTGACTACCCTGATATATATGGGATATAACGTGAAACTGAAAAAAATAAATAAATAAATGAAATGCTAGTTATGATTTGTTTTATTTTAAGCAATAGAGCCTAACATCTGGCAGAGCTTAGAAACCTAGTAATTTTATCTTTTATGTTTTTAAAAGGTAATCTGTTTCTCATTTTCATAACTTGATTTAGACATATTAAAGAGGCTTCGTTTATATTCATAATTCTAATACGATAAATCTTAAAATGTATATAATCTTGTATAAGACGGAAAATACGGAGCTTTTGATCCTACTTATCTGGGGTAAAGGTTTTTTTTTATAATCTAATACACTATTCTAAATGGTATTACATTTTCCATATAGTTAAGTATATATCAAAGTCAACTAATATTATAAAAAATGTGTTTTTATGTTTTTTTGTTTTGTTTTTTGTAAAACATATTAAGTGTGCTAGGCTCAACTTAAGACTTAATTATATATGGTAGACCATGACGAGGCAATGTACTTTAATTTTATATACTGACCTTCGTGACGCAAGGGCCAGGATGTGACTGTAACGCGACGGTTGTGGGTTCGATCTCCACTCGAGTTAATTATTGTCTGTATGTATGTAGTACTTCTGGCACCAACGCAAAAACCCGGCGTTGAGTTCCGGCGTGAAGATAAAAAAACGAAGTTAATCAAATATAAGTTAGGTACGATGGTTATAAGTTAGGTTTCTAACTGTGGATAGGTTATATCAACAAAAAAGGTATTTGTTCAACTGATCTAACTTAATGTAAAATGGTTCTTTTTTTTTCTCTTTTTTTTCCAGCTTCATCCTGTATGCCGCGTGTAGACAGAGAGAGCCTAATGTTAAGACTCTCAGTCTGTTCCCCACTTTACACTGAATTCTGGAGGTATTGTGTGTTGAATGTCGGAACTCAATGTCGCACTTTGCCTCGACATAGCGAACAAATAAAAATATTAAATATTTTTTCCTTGAGTGGGAATCAAACTCACAACGTATAGCGGTTTCAGTTTGACCGTAAAATGTAAACGTAAAATGTTTCTAATAGAACAAAAATTAGACAACGGAGAGTCATAACACTGGGTTCTCTCAACCTAATTCGCTTCACCGAATTAGATTGACAGTCAGTAAGGCATTGTTACAATTAGTTATCGTTTTTTATCTTCATGTTTTTACTGGGAACAATAAAAAAAATAAGATAAAAACGATACCTTACTGAACGTAAGGAAAGCAGTTTTAGAAAAGCCTTCACTTTATAATATAAAATTCATTTTGAATATCAAAAAGTTAATTAAGAGAAATCTTATAAAATTTCCGAAGTTCTAAAGCCAAACCAAACCGGACCGAAGTGAAAGCAATTTGAAATCTTACTTTGCGTGTTTGGATAGATATTGTTAAACAGAAGTGGATCAATTTACCCTCAATATTACTTAAGCTATCTTCATAAAAGTGGAGAACTCTTAATTCTATGAAAAATATTATTTTTTGTTACAGAAAGGGAAAACGCTGTGTAAGGACTATGAAAAAATAACATTAGTTATTATGCCTATGATTAATTTAATATTTTTAAATATTAGTGTAGGAACAGACTGAAGAAAGAATTGACAATCAATTTTCAGTTCTTTGCTCTGGTAAGTTATTGAATTTCACGACTTTTCTAAGAAAATTCAGCTGACAGCAAGAGACGAAGTGTCTTATACAAGATGAAAAAAAAGACTGTGCCTGTAATTTAAAATATCTAAATCAGATCCGAAAACACACAAAACTGAACTGTCTATAGTAATCGCACAATAGACAAATAAACATAATATTAATCATTATTTATGCAAATAATTAAAGCATTTCCACAGATGGTATGATGCATGATCTAAATTTGCAATGGCTTTATTAGTCTAATTTAATTAAGTATTATTGAATTTGTGTATTATTGTTAGATAGAAATGCCTTGTTTAACTGTGTATTATATAATTGCTTATAGGATCTGTGTTTAGATACAAATATAATTTGACTTCCGGTTAGGTGTGGTGATTAAATGGTATACATGTTTATGAATGCACTTGTTAAGCTTCCGGTTTTAGATTTGAATTTCGAATCGTATTCTGATCTAAAATATTTTTATTTACTCATTTATGAAATAAAATATTTTAGTGTTTTTTTAGTTTTAGATTTTTTTATATAGTGAATTAATTTTTAATGAATGACGAAGTGATTTACGAAAATAGTTATAAATTTGTTATTATCGAAAGCTGATATTTAAAGACTTTTTTAGTTTCGCGCTTTATTCCGCATATACATCCTACACTGCATAGGTAGGGAGTGCATTCTATTCCCCACACAACGTCCAAATTTGGAGTCATTACGTGTTGACTGGCGGAACTCAACACCGCGTGTAGAGGATGATTCTTGTTTTTTTAAATAATCTATGAAAAACACCAAAAACAAAGTAAATTTAATATTTTCACAATTATAATTATAATATCTGAATAGCTGGCGCGCTATTATAACATGCTAAAGGTGTGCCTTTCGGTAAAATTTCTTACTTCGAAATAGCTTAAGCACTCAAACGCTTAATAAACTCTTCTGAGAAATTTCTTAACATTTTCTTAGTAACTATCGTAGCATTAGTAACTAGCATATAAAAAAATCAGCTTCACGCTGTATCCCGCGCACAGCAGGGTAGGCAGAGGGAACCTAGTTTTAAGACACTCCGTTCCCCACTTTCTGCCGAATTCTGGAGGCATTGCGTGTTGAGTGGCAGAACTCAACGCCGCGTTTAGCCTCCACATCAGAGCGAAGAAATGGAAATATACATTTAAAAATTTAAAACTAGCATATGTATGTAAAATATATTTTTATTAAAACTAACGCCCGATATAAACGCAATCGAGTAGTAAAAATAATTATATATATAAAAATATGTTTATTTTTTGCTTTACTGTATTAATGAAGGTGCGCAGAAATTTAAAAATTTGTATTATAAAATTTTTGCTTGCCTTAAAATTCTGTATTTGTGATTTATTATGTAGGTTTTTTAAGTTTCATGTAAGCAGAGGTAGAGTGTACCTAATGTTAAGACACTTCCGTTAACCACTGTTCGCCAAATTCTTAAAGCGTTACGTGTCGAGTAACGGAAGTTAACGCCGTGCTTTGCCTCATGACCTGGCTTTGCCTTTGCCTCATTTGCCTGTTTTGTGGTCAAAAGGTATTTAAATAAGTTAAGATATATAAATGTGATGATTGTGAGTAAAGATTATATTTAATTTATTTATTTTTTTTCTTACTGGTAAAGGAAACACGGCGTTGTGTTACGCCACTCAACAGATAATGCCTCGAAATTAAGGAGGAAAATGGATAACGAAGTGTCGTAACTCCAGGTTGTCTCTGTCCGATCTATTCTAAAATGTCTGTCTGTGTCTGAAAATGTATATCTTCTAAAATGTAGAGATTCTTCTTATCGATAAAGCTTAAATGGGTTTTCTAGTATTACTAGATAATCTGTAGTGAATCAATAAACTACTAATGTAATTATGTTAATTTCTAATATCATGTAATCAGATAATAGATACATCTACTTTTTTTTTAGCTTCATGCACATGCCATGGGAGGTAAAGGGAACTTGGGAACCTAGTGTTATGACACTCCTTTCACTTTAAAACATTTCTGTTCCCCACTTTCCATTGAACTCTGTAGGCTTTGCCTCCGTACCCGAGGGAAAAAATGAAAATATTAATCATTTCATTTCCTCGAGTGGGAATCGAATCAAATAACAAACACAAAACCTGTCGCACTGTACAGTTTGCGCCACGAGTGGCCTCTAATTACTATACATTTTAAAAACTAAATTTTAACAAATTTTCCGTATAATTGGAATGAGAAATAGTGTAAAATACATTACAGTGTATAGCCGTAAAGGTCGTGAATTCGATTAAAATTTTTTATACATATAGGTATATTAAAATATGTTCTATTTCATCGATCTAAAACAAGAAAGTCAGTCACGTTTAAACTCCACCATGATGGCGTATAAATTTTATAAATATATATAATATCTAAAAATAAAGAACGCTATGCAGTATGCAGTCTCTGTATTATTCCAGTTCAATAAGTATTCCGAGCAGTATTACTTTTAACGAACGGACGCTCGCCGTCTTTGCTTAAGCTGCTTGAATAGAAATGTAATTATATTTATTATAGAAATTATAAGGAAAGTATGAAAAAACTCCTAAAACATGTAAAAAATATGTAAGGAAATTAGTTAAGTTTTGATATTTCTTGAACATATTTACCTTTTAATAGAATAGACCGTAAGAATTTAATGAAATATCTTTTATAATAAAGTTTTTGATTGAAATAATGTTTTTTAATGTGTATATAAGGTTAGTGAAATTGAAATAAGTGAAACATAATTAAATAAAATACAATCATTTTATATATACAAGATCTTAACTCACAACAATTATATTTAACTAAACATCAACATCTTATTTACGGCATAATAATATATCTATATATAAAAGTCTACAGTTACTGAATTACTTAGACAGAGAACGACACAGACCAAACTACTGGACTTCAAAAGTTGAAATATTTCATGTAAGTAGGTTAGGAAGTGTAGAGAAACACTGAGGCAGGATTCTTTGAAATTCTTATGGAGACGGGAAAAGGCGAGATTTTCTATTTTACGATCTAAATTCCACGAAACAAAGTTTCGGGTGAAGACGAAGTATATTCATACAAATATTTATGCTATCACAATATCATCAAACAATACATTGTAAAACAAACACAGTCAGTTTCACTTTGTATTTGACAAAAGGGCTACTGTCAATTGCTCCTGAACGCGAAGTTGTTTAGGCAATCGTCACAATCACTGGAAATTAAATTATGGTTGTTTGTTAAAGTGTGTTTATATAGCTTTTATTTGTTTAATTGTGTGTAAAGTATAAATATACAGTTATACAATTATTATAAATCGGGAAACGAAGTGTATTAACACTAGGTTCCCTGTGAGGGTAGGCACCCTGCTGTGTGCGGGATACAGCGTGAAGCTGATTTAATTTGATTTTAATTTTATATAATTATTGAAAATATGTAGATATAAGATTTAATACGAATTTTTTGAAAGCCAAGCGTGGCACAGGGGCACACGTATGTCACTGTAAATGCGACTGGTTGTGGGTTTGGTTCGAGGAAATAAAATATTCATACAAATTAATATTTAAAAAAATCGCTTTGGTGTCGAAACACTCAACACGCTATGCCCCCAGAATTCAGTGGATAATAGGGAACGGAGTGTCTTAATATTAGGTTCCCGCTGCCTATCTCTGCTGCGTGTGGGATGGATTAGTAAATAATATGTATATTTTAAAATATCCTCTAAAATTCTCAAGATACTTTACTATAGTGGTGCAGTTCAAGGATTTTTTTAAAATTACTGCATATTATATGGTAGGACTCAATGCTGTACTTTACGTAACTAATGTATGTAATTTAGGAAATACATGCAAGTATAATAACCTAATTGCAATTAGAGAAAAAAAAACAAACATATGTTCACGTGGAATTTAAACCCAGAACCATATACTTATTATATTGAAATATATCCTATCCTTTATTATTTAGCAATACAAAGCCAGTTAGTATGAATATTGTAGTATTAGGACAAAGTTAACAAATAGCATGTTGTAAATAAGGCATTTCTATTCGACGTGGCGCGTCGCTCGAGGGATTAACGACTTCTTCCCAAAGAAAATTAGGAGTAAACACCGGCTTAGCAGGTACCATCGATTGCGACATTGAGGGTATTGTATTTTTTGATATTCGTTATCTTATGATTAAAATTATTTTGACGTGATAACATCTTATAAATAGAAGGACAGCAGCTGTACTTCACGTCACGTTCCGCCTGAGCCGAGCGTGCAAGCGAGAGAACGGCACAATGATAGTGAGGCACGAGGTTAGATTTAGAGATTACACTTAAAATATACTTCTTGATTTCATACTCAACGCGGATCTCAACACCGTGCCCGGCGTCGTTACTAGAGCAAAGTATTGAAGATATTATATATTTCAATTCCTTGAGTGGGAATTGAATCTACAGCCTGTCACGTTTATAGTCGCACGCACGCGCATCTGACCTCACTAGGTTTCTCCTAATTATTATTTATACCTCAGTACGCACACAATATAATAAAGAAAAGTGAAAAAGAAATTTATATTATAAGCCTAGATTAAAACTACATTTTTACAACACTATTACAAATTTATGGATAGATAAGTAACGCTTCTCTCGTCTATACCATTCATGTTAGGGACTCTATATTAGGAGTTGTATACTATAAAAGATTTACTTAACCAAACTAATATCCGATTTTGTTTTAATATCAGAGGACACGTTGCGTGATAACCACCAGTTACTAGCAGGAGTATGTGTTTATAACCAATTCAACCAAGATTATTTTGAGCAGATACAACAAGTTGGGGAAGATATAGAAAATTAATTGCAATAAAATGTAGTTTTAGTATAATTTCTTTGAATATTTTTAACACTTTTAAAGGGTTATTTCCACCAAGGCAAGAATAATACTTATTTCGAAAACGTATAAAAATTTTAATAAAAATCAAATGCTTACTGTAATATAGATATAGCTTTGTAAAAAACATACCTAAAATAAAATAAATTCACCTAAAACCTAAATTAAAATAAGACTATATTACAATATTTTGTCACAAACTTAAAATTTCCACAAACGTTAACATATTACGATAACACCACACACAAAATATTTGCTTTCCTCTCATTTGATCACTCTAGTGATGTGACACAACAGCTGTGCAAACTGCACAGGCACGTATCTCACGTTACCAAAAAGAAACAATCCGTAGCCAAATCAAATATATCGATCGGATGTAAGATTGACATTGGTTTGGAAGTTCTACTCACAGTACTGGCTTTCTATCCGGTTCGGTTTAATCGATTACAGGAAAAATATATTTATTTTGTTGACAACTGTTTTGTTTGTAGGATATAATAAAATAATATGTCTTAACACTAGATTCCCTCTGCATACCCTGCTGTGTGCGGGATACAGCGTGAAGCCGATATAATAAAATCAATAAAAAAAAATCTAATTAAAAAGCTATATTTCGAATTGTATTGTTTTTAAACAGTGTTTTTGTCAGTATTGTATTTAAATCTGAAGGTTTTTTTTATCCTAATTGCATTTGTTTCGACAAAAATAAATATAAATACTAGCACCTTTCTAATTAGAACCTACAACAACAATAATATAACATAAAATTTAAACCATCCATTTAAATTGTTCAAGAAAATATATTATCCTGTAAAACTACATATAATTTTAAAGATACACCATCGATATAACGCATGATCGATTTGTTTGATTTGGCCGATAGCCACTCCTTTGTGACGAGAACACTTGTTTGGGCTACGTTTGCGAAGCCGTAGAAAAGATGGATGTAGAAGTTTATAAATGGATGTAGAAATTTATAAAATATCAATTCTTGTATATTTAATTCGATTGTTCATTCTTATATTTGAATGGATGTGACAGTTGTGAGATTTACTTCTAAAGTTGAAAACAATATTTTTATTGCCAATTATTTATTATAATTATACTAGTGTATTGTCTCAAAATGGATTTGTAAAGATGTGAAAATACATCAGAATTGTATTTATCACATAATTCTGTAAGCTAAGACCCGAAACTTCTTGGATTTCACTAAAGACAGAATTAATAATAAGGAGAAAAGAAAAAATTAAGGTTATTAACCTTTAAGTACCGACGTGTGGTCTGACAGGCCCCGGCGGGTCTCCGAGCAGGCCGTCGAGGGTGACCACACACCCTTGACTCCGCGACGTGCCTTGCAGGCTCCCGCCGCCGCGTTTCGCGGACGACTATTGTCCCCGCGTCTCTCGGCCAGTGGCGGTCGAGGAGGAGCACCGTGAGGTTTTAGTGGGTATGCGGACGGCCTACATCTGCCAGTCCGCGAGCCCCACATAACCCGCTCGAGTCCCCACTTGGGCCGGTATCCGTAACAGGATTTCCTCACGAGAAAAAAAAAGGCCCCGGCAGGTACTTCACTTCTTAGTTTACCCCTCTCCCCACAAAATAGCAGTCCCCGCTATATCTGCATGATCAGTGCCTACGTTTACATTGGAACATGCAGTGTTGTCATCACGCGCGTATTTGATGAATAATTAGATACATTTGATTTGATATTCCGATGCGGTCTCTCAGGTCTCACGGCGGTACTTACGTCAGTTTTTTTGTTTTATGTTGTGTTATAGTAAACTGTTATTTTTACATATAATATATGGATACACCATGGACTTATGATAATAAAGAAAATAGTTGTGAGATAGATTTACAGCAAGATTTAAATAGTATAAATACATTGAATCCAAATAGTGAACGAAAGTGAAAGCTAAAGATTCCAAATCTACGTTTGCCAAAGATTTTAATTTTGCTTTGGCAAAGATTTTATTCCGCACCAGAGATAGCATACGGATACTAGTACTAATATCCCTCATACTGACAAAACTACACCTGAACTCGCCTACTCTGAACTCGCTTATGAGGACGCTGATCATTGACAATTGTTTAGTAGACAAACTGATTGAGATATTATTATAAAAAAATCAGCTGTTATTAGAGCATATAAAGCGAAGATTTTGAATTTTAAGGTTTTCTCGGAACTTAGAATGATCTTGGCAGAAGTATTTGGTTCTGATATGTCTGAAACATGTTAAGATGAAACTAAAGAAGTCAAGACATGGTAGAATTGTCGTTGGTGCCAACATAAACTCAGAAAATTCAGGAAATCCTTAGAGTTATATTAGTTGTAAATAAAAAATATATTTTTTGTTATTCTGAAAGGAGCATTTTTCATTTTTTTTTTCGAAATTCAACACTGTATTCCGTATAGTAGAGTAGACAGAGTAAACACATTGTTAAGACACTATTCTTTCCATTCCGCCCAATTTTTGAGACATTACGTGCTCAGTGTGGAACTCAACGCCATTCTTAATCTTGTCACCAAAGCGATAAAATGAAAATAACTTATTCCCCGAGTCGGAATCGAACATACAATTCAGTCAAGTTAAGTCAGACATTTTAAAACGCCTAAACGTTATAATATATCTGTACTTCAAATAACTTTGACAAAATTCTGTATTAGCTGGCTAATAAAGGAGGTATGCTGTTTTGATTACAGTTGATTTGGTAGCGTATGTACGTGACGACTTTTACTTAGTGTTTCTGAAAATTAAAATTTTATGTTATTTGAACACGCAATCGTATCAATTTACAAGATTAGAAATGGAGATTTTATTAGGATTGAGTATACAGTATACATATATTTTGTTTGGTTACTTTAATCTGTTTTAAATGTAGCAAGAAAAGAAAATTGAAAAATATACCTATAATATAAGCAAAAAGCTTAGTTTTGGCCTACCGTGAGTTTCCATCCGATTCATAATCGAAGTCAAGTCAAGTCAAGTCAAATCGAAGTTTCTGTCCGATTCATGATCGAAGTCATAACGATTTAGTATCAAAGACGAAAACATTAACTATTACTACTAAATACCACTACTAATAAAATAGTAAAATATATTAAGCGTTGTGGATTTGCCATCTTTTATTCACAAGAAATACTCTGTTTTATTTTATATATCCCTGATTCTATGTAATAAACCTAAAGAACATTTAATGCAATTGATAATTTTATCTTATATTTGATAATTTTTTCTAATATAATACATTTTTTTTTGACAATTTTAAAGGAATCCACACTTAGGAAGTAAAAATACTTTGTTAGAAAACGAATAAAAATTTGAACGTACCGGGATTTGAACTCGCGCCTCATGAAAACCGTCTAAGCGCTTTGACCGCTAAGCCATACGTTATGAACGTATGCCTTACCGAGCTTAATAGCGGAACTCAAAACACAATAATTTATATGATGCAGAAGAAAAAAGAAATATTTCACAACAAAAATTTTTCATTATTATTATTTCATTTACCTTTATTGATAGGTTCTTCACTAACGATAAAGAAATTTACATATTGGGATAATCTGTACCGTTTTCGTAACAATATCTTGTTTTACATAAAAATGTTGACTTTTAAAATGTTTTCAATAAAAAAAATGTTCTATAAAACTGCGTTTAATATTCTCTCAATTTGCTAAGCAATTTGGTTTATTCTTATCGTCGTCTGTCATGATATTTGAATATTTTGTTATTTAATTAATTCGTCTTGCTATTAGATCGCTTTGATTTCTCCATTTTTGATAATGTCAAGGAGTAAAAGATAATTCAATATTTTCTTGTTTTTTAACTCTAGAAAGATAGTCGTATTTTTATGTACATATGTACCAGTGAGGCCAGCCGTGGCGCAGCGGCACAAAGTGTGACTGTAAAACCGACTGATTATGGGTTCGATCCCCACTCGAGGAGATGAAATATTTACTTAAATTTATATTTCCATTTCTTCGCTCTGGTGTCGAGGCAAAGCGGGGCGTTGAGTTCTGCCAGTTAACACGCAATGCCTCCAGAATTCGGCAGAAAGTGGGGAATGGAGTGTCATACACTAGGTTCCCTCTGCCTAGCCTGCTGTGTGCGGGATACAGCGTGAAGCTAAAAAAACACCAGTCGGTTTTACAATCACACCTCGTGCCACTGCGCCACGACTGGCGCAATTTTGTAATATAAATAAATTCATATTTATCGTCTAACGTCTTCATGTGTTCCGTGATGATTTTGTCAATTATACGCGGTATTAAGTTTCGTTCCCTATTTTTTATAGTTATAAGAATATATGGATGGACTGAGAGACTAATATTAGTTTCTCAGTTTGCACTAAAAAGTAAAATAACAAAAATAGAACGCCTAAAATAAATATTTGTTGTAAAATCACTTCATTTCTATTGCGAAGTCTTAATATTTATTATTTTCTTTAGTAAATTTGTACGCTACTACATATATTTCACCCTAACTTAATACGCTTTATCAAGCTACGGGTGACTGACACACGTCAAAATTAATTACTTTCGATGCGAGGGACGTCAGAGATGTGGATTATTGAGTGAACGACCAAACTACTATAACAATATATAAATCAATATATAATAAAAAATATTTATTTTTTTAGTTTCACGCTGTATCCTGCAGAGTAGACAGAGACAACCTGAGAACCCTAATGCTGCAATGATATGTGTTCACTCCATTTCCATTGAGATACCGTTCACGATTTTCCGTAGAATTCTGAGGCATTGTGCGTTGAGTTGCGGAATTCAAGCCGCGCTTTTGAAATAAAATAAATCATTTTCCCGAGTGGGAATCCAATCCACAATCATCGTCACAAAAGAGTAATATTTAAAAGTCACAAAAGTGTGACTGTAAAGACAGTCACACTTTTGTGACTTTTTGATATTACATTTATTTATCATATTAGAGGTTGTGGTGGAAAAATCTAAACTAATTAATTGCAAAAATTTTTTTTCTATTTATACATATGTATCCGTAATTATCATTATCTACCTGTGATCTCACTGAAACCACTTAGCCTTATTTTTTTAACAAAATAATTTAAATGTAACGGGCTGTGAAGCTGCGCCTCTTTGAAACTATTTAAGCTCTGTGTCTACTAATCCATATGTTCACGATTTGCCAGGTGCCTGGACGACTTTTAAGAGGCGCGAGCTCAAATCTCGCTACATTCAATTTAATTGATTGATTTTTTTTTTTTTTTACATTTTTTAAAAAAGTATCATTAATTATGCAATACTCGTATGATTTTCGTTATAAAGATCATGATAAGAATATTTGCCATTATTTTTATTTCATTTTAAAAAAATATTCCTAATATATAATTATAACAGAATGTTTTTTAATAATATATTGTTACAGTTTTACATATATATGCCTATATATAACAAATGTTCAATCAATGTTCTACGGCGGCAAAAGCATCTACAATTTTATTTAATTTGTAATATTTGTTGTAGTAGGAATAAAAAAAACATTAGTATACAATTCAATAAAATCTATCAATTGTAACGTTACAATGGTGGGTTGTCACTTTTGTCCCGATGTTGAAAAACGATGTTCGAAAATCAATACAACCCTAAAGTGTTAACAGAGGGCACAATTTCTAAGTATCGGACAAGGGTTGCTAGCCGCCAGCTGGTTAAATTTCTTTATATACAAGTAAATTGTAATTTAATTTATCAATATCGTTTTAAGAAAAAGTTCATACAAATTGTTACCAATTTGCCCGAATATTTTTTTTTATATTCTTGTCAATATGCCAAAATCTTAGTATGCACAAAAATAATACCTAATTAAGATTGAAGTTTTACATAGGATAAGCACTACCTACTCGTTTGAGACACATCCTATTAAAGTATACCCATCACTTAAAATCGTAAAAAAATATTTTTTTAACAAAATGAAAATCGACTTCAAACAACGAACTACAAAGTAAAAAATAATTTGACATAAAATAAAACGTATTTTAATTTTGTTAAACATTAATAATTAAAAAAGATTACATAATTTTGAGTGCTACAACAACCTACTACAATATTAAATTACTAAGCCTGTTTGTTTTACTTGGCACAGACTTCAAAATTGTAAAATCTTTTTAAATTATTTTTATTTCAAATTACATTTTACTTTTTAGTTGGTTGTCTAAAGTTGATATTTTTTTTAATAATTAATTTATTATTAAAATATATTTTTTTTAATTTCTGGTGTAGCGTCTATGTTTCATATTTAAGTCATTTAAATTTAATTATGTTTTTGAAATTTATAATATTAAATGTATAATGCAATAAAACTATATTTTTTTATTTTCTATTTTAAATTATATAACTATTCATGACCACTTAATAAGTCAACGTCGCCCTGCAGTAGACATCCTGACTCTAAACGCGATGGTAGTCGATTTGATTACCACTTGGATTTTTTTTCTTTTCGCAAAATAA
Organism: Heliconius erato x Heliconius himera; assembly: GCA_013421005.1. Lineage (NCBI taxonomy): Eukaryota > Metazoa > Arthropoda > Insecta > Lepidoptera > Nymphalidae > Heliconius > Heliconius erato x Heliconius himera. The sequence continues at coordinate 15,149 of JAATLQ010006267.1, read as the reverse complement.
ACTGAAAATGGAAATGCATGGCAAACTACACCGCGGCGATAAGTTTTGCTACTTAAAGCCTCTAATTTGGGGAAACTGCAAAATACGAGTATATAGATATAGTAATATCTTAATACTATGTTTTCTTTAACAATGCTGCAATGATGGAATAAACGTAAAGCTACAAAGCTATTTAAATTCCTATCTCACTTTCCGGTAGAATTTTTCTATTCAAAAATTTATAATTTAATACTAACTTATTTAGTGTTTAAAATGAACGCTAAAAGGTCAGTGGTTAATGCTTCTGAGGATAATGTAAAAGAGAAACAATTTGTTAAGTTGCTCTTAACAGTACAAAGGAATTGTGCATTATAACTTAGCTTACTTTTGTTTGTTTTTTAATGTTAGAACCTGTTAGGTTTAAGTACTACTTTTTAATGAATTAATTATGAATAAATAAGACTATCGTGGCAGAATTAACAAGATACCGCGTAAATCAAAGATGTGGATTTTTAAAAAATAAAATTAGCTTCACGCTGTATCCCGCACATAGCAGGGTAGGCAGAAGGAACCTAGTGGAAAGACACTCCGTTCCCCATTCTCCGCCGAATTCTAGAGGCATTGCGTGTTGAGTGGCGGAGCTCAACGCTGGATTCCAGGATTTTGATAATTAAATTGTAGGCTAGATTCCATTGCCTTTGCCTACTATGCAGGGTAAGCAGCATACAGCAAGAAGCTGATTTAACTTTTATTTTAATTTTTAAATAATTACAGTTTAATTGTGCAAGAAATATATTATAATAGATTTATATGTAATTTTTAGGCTAATCGCCTTCTCTTGATATATCTATTACAAATGTACTTAGGCGTGGGCATGATATCGATTATTAATACCATATCATATTTCCCACATTCATTTGCGTGTGTCGCATCGTTATTTAAACTCAATCCGTTTGCATCCTATAAAAACCAAAATCCAATTAAAAGGCTTACACAGGTCTATTTCAAGCTTATTTGATTAAAATTAGCATTAGTACTGAATTCGACTTTGTTTTACTATACTCATAAATATATATTTTTCTCACTAAAAAAATACGATATAAAATTGTTTAAAATAGGCAAATCTGGGGTACGGAATGTCTTATTTTTATATTCTCTTTACAATATGTGGGAGTGGCGGGAGTAAAATTATTACAATAATAATAATTACCAATTCATATAACATACTTAAAAAAATCAAAATCAGCTTTACTCTGTATCCCGCACATAACAGGCCGCAACTCCGGAGGCATCGCGTGGCGGAACCCAACTCCACGACTCTTAGTTTCGACACCAAAGCGAAGAAATGGAAATATACATTTAACTAAATATTTAATTTCCTCAAGTGGAGGACTACAAACTTATAACAAAATGCGGTAATAGTCACACTTTGTGCCCATGCGCCACGACCGGCCTCCACATATTTAAAACTGAAATAAAAAAAATTCAAAAACTTTTATCATTAATAACTTAATGAAACTAAAAAGTTACATAGCGTTTATCTTTATAGTGAAGCATAATATTTACCAAACAAACTATGTATATGTACGAAAATTCGATGCCCTACTTTACTTACTTGCAATGAAATGGTAAAACAGTATTAATTAATTTCGAAACCGGATGTTATTACAAAAACTTTGTCCGTAGTAGCAATACTAAATATTAGTTTTGATATATTTTATTGCACTTCCTGTATCGATTTCAGCTTAATTACTCTATATTTTTTTTGGCATCATCCTGTATCCCGCATATAGAAGAGCAGACATTTGGAGCCTAATGTCAAGACACTGTTTCTTATTTTTCACCCATTTTTTCACAGAGACATTTCGAGGCGTTTGAGTAGTGCAATTAAGCGCACTACTTTATTAAAAGTATTCTTCCATAGGGAGGAAGCCAAATTCTGAATTCCTCCAGTCCAGCTCCCTCGTTTATGTACTTAAAATAATCTTTAAAAACAGTAATCTGCGAGAATTCTTAGTCTCCTAAGAAATGTAAATTTTGTGACAAAATGTGACTCTAAGCACTTCTGGTTGTGTGTTCGATTCCCACCCTAGAAAATGAAATAATTAATGTTTTCATTTTCTTCGTCCTGGCATCGAGTGAAAGCGAGGCGTTGCGTTCGACACGCAATGTAATCAGAATTCGGCGAAAAATTACGAGTGGAGTGTCCTAACATTAGGATCACTCTGCCTACCTGTTACATACGGGATACAGCGTGAAGGTGAAGCTTAAGTGTATTATTTTACTTATATTGATAATATTTGATATTCAAACACTATATTATGAAAAGTTTTATGATAGCATAAATTGTTTAACTTAGTAAACTTGGTAATGGGAAGTTAATCGTGCTGAAGAATCTTTGACGTCTTGTTTTTGCAACGTTGTTGTCGCTCTGTGAAAGGCAGTCGAGAAGTTAGTATAGAGAAATTGTGATCTAGGAGCTTCGAGGATTGCGTCTTTTGAATTTATCTTAGCTTATTACTTTAGGATCGTGTTCGTTTAAAGGAAATGGGTTAATTTTTTTTATTCCCGACTGCTAAGGAAGGGTTATGTTTTTCGCGCGTATCTTGTATGTATGTTATTACATACATACAAGATACGCGCGAAAAACTTTCTTTATTACCTCGTATCTCCAGAACCACTGAACGGATTTACATATTTGAGGTGTCGTTAGATTCGTATTAGCAGCCCAAGTGTTCTTAGATAGGTGACGTTAATAAAAAATAATCATGGCGGCTGTGGTACGCCATTGGACGAAGTGAAAAAAAAATTTTTCGTTTCGAATATTACAATATGGGTATCAAATTAAAGAGCTCAATTTCAGAATTTCAAAAAGGTATATCATGATTATCATTACCATAATACATTCTAACAAAAAAATGAAACATAAAAAAATATTTGTAAAAACAAAAACCCCGACTGCATAAAACTAGAAGAAAATAAACAAACCCAATAGTTTATTAGGATTAACAGTCGGGACCTATAAGTAATTCTTCAATCAATACATTCTTTACCAGGAACGGCGTATAATTTAAAGAGGTCCCGACTGTTAATCCTAATAAACTATTGGGTTTGTTTATTTTCTTCTAGTTTTATGCAGTCGGGGTTTTTGTTTTTACAAATATTTTTTTATTATCAACATGATTGATAGTTGCTTTTTTTATTATTGTGTTAAAAAAATTGTAGTTATAAAATAACACAAAAATAGTACAAAAATAAGTGTACAAGTGTACGATTAGTACATTTATTTTTGTATATGTATATTTTGTATTATTTCTAATTACTATTTTTTTTTATTTAAATGCTTATTGATAGTCGGAAGGTGTACACTATACTTTTTATGAAATAATCAACTCTATTTTAAAATATCGGAATTTATGCTATAACTACTTTTGAACTAAATAAGTAAATAAATATATCTTACCGCTGAAATTCTTGGAGACATCATTTAAATTTAACTGATATTAGACTAGTAATAATATAGTATTGTAATAATATTTATAAGTAAAACACTGTTTTGTTTAGATTCTTTAAATATGATCATATTTTTTTAATTTCATGATAAGCTCAAGTGGCTCCCTATCCGCCTTTGCAGGAATACTCATATTCTTCATCTACTCTATTCCATGATGTTTAATCCTTCTACTCTTCCTTATCTGAAGAAACAATTCTACATGATTTCGACTCACTTTCCCTGCGCCCGTAGAAAAATCTATTACTTCAAATTCCTTACTACTTGAGATTAGACATGCCAAAAGATCAGCTAAGCTGACTCCGCAAAGAGATCGCATCTCCATGGTTTTTTGAGAAAATGAAAAATTAAAATAATTCAACGTTCTGTTTACGGCCGCCTTGGATCGAGTCCCGCAGGGGGTGCCCTTGCTGCCGATGACGTCCTATCATTCAGCCACGTAGTGTTCATGAATGTATCAATCTGTTGTCAAATGCAGCGTAGTAGTATATTTATAGCTGGTATGCGGGCGAAGCCGCGAGTGTGCCGCTAGTATTTAATACATAGTTAAATACACACAATAAAAAACATATATAAATTATTCAGCTTCACGCTGTATCCCGCACACAGCAGGGTAGGCAGAGGGAATCTAGTGATAAGACACTTTCTGCCGAATTTCGGAGGCATTGCGTGTTAAGTGGCAGAGCTCAACGCCGTTTTTTGCCTCGACAATACTTATAAATAGGAATACTTATAATAATTATTAGAAAGACTAATAGTCTTCTCTTTCTATAAGTTATTTTTTTGTAGAAAATATCTAAAAGTGAAAATACCATAGCTCTTTCGGTAATTAAAAATAATAAAATCATATTTAACTTGCTCCATACACAAAATACTGTACACTGCACAAACAATCTAATAATTGTTAATAACATCTAAAATACAATCAACGTTATTTACTTTAACCAAAAAAGCCTTTATAGTTTTTTTAAACGTAAAATAACAATACAATATACATATATAAAATTTTATTACTCTATCACAGGATAAAACTCGATGTTTCCATTTTATTTGTGTATATTTAATCGTCGATCGAACTGATGTGAAAATTCGCTATAGTAAAATCTCCACGGGTGCAGTGTTGTCGTAAAACTGATATAAAAGTCTATATAGGGAAAAAAAATATTTAAACATGCTACAGCTGCAGTAAAATATACTTTAGTGGTATATATCTCGTAATATATCACTAGTGCTATGAGATTTTGATTTTTTATTTCCTCGCTCTGATAATAAAATAAAATGTGGTGTTGAGTTCCGCCATTCCTCATGCAATGTCTCAAAAATTGGGCGAGGTGTGGATAGCGGAGTGCCTTACACTAGGTTCCTTTTGCACTTTTTTTTTAAACTTAGAATCACTCGGAACCTATAAAAGCTTAGTTAGGAAGTGCTTAACCCTGGATATGACAAAGGATTTGTTTAAATATCTGTTGTTTTTGATTATGAATTTAAAGGGTGTCAAAAACCTGGAAAAATATTTATAAAAATCTAACATTTGTATAAATATTATTATATTATAAATGTTTACTTTAATAAAAAATCATATTTATAATTAATGATTGTCATAACAATTGAAAAAAATAACAAAGATATAAACATGATCAAAATTGGATTTTTCAGGTCAAAGAAACCTTAAACAATAAATGGAATAAAGAACAAAAAAAAACATTATTAAAAGTCTATTAAGAAAATATATAAACTAAAGTTTAATATAAATATATCTTGTCTTGAGGAATCTTTCAGACTTTGATATGCTTACTATACCCTTTAATATACATATTATGTATCTCGATTAAGTCTTTGATCTGATCCATAGTGACCTTAAGTGGTGGAATTTGCTGAACTAGTAATTCTATGAGGTCACAGTCAAATAGCATCTGAAAGTACTTCAACATTGATCTAGCTTCCATTGAAGGAAAGTATGTTTTAAATGCAATATCTGCTCTTCCTATAAATTATGAAGTTTTCTTCGACGGAGTACCATCAGAATGATGAAAGAAGGCAATGTTCAAATTTCTTGGGTTAGTTAATGGTGAAAATTTCAAATTGATGGAAACTGGTGATAAAATATTTGTGACTATGGGTATCAATTGATTCAAATTGCCTGCTAATATCTGAAGTTTCTATGGATGGTGAATCTATGTGAAAGAATTATGATTTGTTGAACTTACAGTTGTAGCACAAACAGAATGTTGATCAATATCCGACAGTAAATATATTTTTTAAAATAAGGACTCAATGTTGATGATCTGAACTCTGAAATATTAGAATTTGAATGCTGGGTTAGGTACTAATTTAAAATCGTGGATGTTCATGCAGAAAGTTAAAACAACAATATTTTTTAGGAAAAAGGTTTAATATCATCAAAACATAACTATTTTTTTTAACAAAAACTTATAATATTCTTTGGCAATGTATTTTTAAATGTATATGGCGAGACATACATAGTAACGACTATTGGTAAATTAGCGACGTGCATTTAAAGACACACGCCAAATAACGTGTAAAATAAACTAAGATAACAAATTTGATTAGGGAAAATAAATAATTAATTCAAAAGATAATTCATTTATGTATGTATTATTTCGAATAATTATTTTTAATATTGTAAAGAAATTTGATTACTATCGATTTTAACCTAAAAAGTCGTAGACGCACGCGCACGCTCCGCTACCTTGCGATCTACTGAATGTACATGTGTTTCAGTAAAGTCCAAGTGTTCAGCAATATTTTTTTTCTTAAAAACAATAAATGTTATACTAGGTGAATACAACGAGAAAAAGTAATATTTTCTTTTTATTTCTACTTCAGATTTATTTAATAAACATGTGCATTTAAATACACTCCGTCAAGTATAGAGTCAATTGTATAATGCTGGTTGTCGGTTCGATAACCGCTCAGATAAAAGATTCAGATTGTATTTAAATTATTTAATTTTTTCATGTGTAGCAATATAAAGCTCGGCGTTGAATTCCGTAGAATAACTTACGACTATCAAGATGTGACTCATCTGAACAATGTGTGTGTATTCAATATTTTATTTTTGCCTTGAATAATTTAACGTCGCGTTTTGAAAGTTATGTTTCAAAATAGATATAATTATCACTATGAGGGAGGATCGAATCCACTACTACCGCGTGTACATGTCATATCATATCACATATCTCATTTCAATATAATTTGTAATATATAAGTTATAAATCAATGATGGCCTTGTAAATGTTTCGTTAAGTGAATGATAGGTACTAAGTCCCGTATTTATTTATCGCTCTTAAGTCAGGTCAATCTTAAGATGACATTTTGATTCATAGAGAAATAATATATGAAAGAAAACGACATCTCAGGCCGATCTCAGAATTATACTTAGTTATTACAACATGGAATTATATGAATAAATAATTAATAAAAAAATACAAATAGAAACTAAATTAGAGATTCTTACTCAGAGATTCTTTTTCTTAGCCTGTGAAGAATAATTTATTTTTTAAACCAAAAATATAATAACGTAAACATGTAGAATTTTACCTATTGTTTAACCGGATCTTAAATATCATTAATCATGAGAAATCTAACCAAAATATGTTGCGGTCAGTCCCTTCTAACATAATAGATTGTTAGCTATTTGTTCATTTAATTTAATATGTAATGATGGTTCACAGCTTTTATTAGCGTATGAAAGATTAAAAGCCACGAGAAATTAAAAAAAATGATATAAAATCTCTCGCTCGTTCTTGTTTTTCTAGCAAATTTTATATTAGTTTTATTTTTTTGACCTAATAAAAATAAGTTTAGTTTTTATTCCTTTTGTTAGAGATTAAGCTACGACAAAATAAATTAGAAATGTCAGTGTCCGAAAATTAAAATTAACAAGTGTAGGAAAAAACAAAAATAAATAACATTTTACGATTTAGTTAAATTCAAAAATAAAATTCGAGAAATGTTTTTTTTTTATCTCTTCGCTCTAATTACGAGTAAAAGCGCAGCGTTGAATTACGCCACTCACTGGGAAACGGAAGTCTCTTAACGGGAACGGTTCTTAACACTAGGTTCTTATGCCTAGGATACAGAGTGAAACTAAAAAAAATACAAACTTCTCTTTATTAGCACTAGTATCGTCTCGTAGCGGGACTTGCACGTGCGCCTCCTGGAAACCGACCAGGCGCTCTGACCACTAAGCCATACGTTCACGGGTTCGAATCCCGCTACGTACAAATTTTTTATATGTTTTCTAAACAAGTATTTTCCTTTCCTAAGTGTGGAATAACGCTTTAAAAAATGTTAAACATAGTATCGTCTCGTGGAGCAAGTAACTCTGTCTACATTTAATAGTCACTATTTCACTTAATAAGCTCACACCATAACACTTTGCATGTGGTGTTCTCACTACGGCACTGCGATTTTGCGTTAACGTTTATTGTTTAAGTAAATACGTTAATTCATAGTAGCGTACTGTAGTATAACTTAGAAATGAGGTTTTGGTAGGCAAGTATTTGAAATCATATTTAAAGTAAGGATTTTTTTTCAGCTTCACGCTGTATCCCGCACACAGCAGGATAGGCAGAGGGAACGCAGTGTTAAGACACTCCGTTCCCCACTTTCTGCTGAATTCTGAAAGCATTGCGTGTTGTTGAGAGTAAGGAATGAGAGGGAAAATTACTAACTAAAGAGTATTTTCTCAACACTAGATGCTTGTACTTGTTGTATGGTACATGTCTGTGATAACAAAAACAAATAATATAAAAATAATAATAAATAATAAGCCTAGAGCTTTGTCCATCTTCTACTTGAAGATTTTTTATATATATTTTTTATTTATATTTGAAAAGTTTAAATATGTATTTGCTCGTGTATAATCTATATTATAGCTTAACCAATTTTTTAGCTTCACACATCTAACACTTAAATGAAACTAAATTTAGTAGTTTATTTTCCCCAACTCAAGGTTTCTGCCCAATTGGCTTATTAGAACAGGTAGACACTCAGTCTACACTACACTGCTATATGCGGGATAAAGCGTTAAAAAAGAAGAAGAAAAAACTGAATATTAAATCAACACCAGCCCTTTTCTTCTGCAAGCGAAAATATTAAAATTACTTCTATTAACCATACTCACGACTATCACCCTTATTTCACATAATTATTACATAATTTATAAATTTATTATTAAATTTCAAACGTTTTACTGATTGCTTAAGAATTTAAAGCTTAAAGCAGCTAATTTTCCGACAACTCCGTATAATACACACATTGTTCTAAAAGTGACTTACTTGTGGCACTTTGCCAATTTAGAGGTTCTTGCGTTTTAGCCATGGTTTGCTAGTGCAAAACAGAAATTCGACTTGTATGTTAACTAGTTTTGACTGACGAAATAACAGTCACATATATTTTCGTTGTTGTTTTGTATATTCTTTAACTTAAAATTCATTTGGCATTTTCCGCTGAATTCTGGAGGCATTGCGTGCAGAATTCAACGCCGCGGTTTACCTCGACGCCCGGAGCGAAGACATGCAGAATTTAAAATAATCTTTATTAAACTTAAAGTAAAGAAATTTATGTTTTCAATTATATTTTTACTACATTTTCAACATTAGTATTAGTGGCATAACCAAAGAATTTTATCTTTCATATTACAATAGTATTATTATGAGAGAAAGAGCAGCAAAGTTCATCTAAACCACTGTTGGTAATTTCGCTAGAAAAGTTTCTTTTGTAATCTTATATTTTAACATTTTATTGAGACCTGTCGTGGAAAGAGAGCACAAGCGTGTGACTGTACAAGACAGATTGATCAATCAATCGGGGATTTGAAATATTTAATATTTTTATTTATTTGATTTGGAATAGAGGCAAAGTGCGGCGTTGAGTTACTCAACTTAACACCTCCAGATGAGATGCCTCCAGAATTCTGAGAGTGTCTCCAGAATTCTGACTCCGATCCCTGAATTCTGGGCTAAGAAACACTAGGCTCCTTCTGCCCATGCTACATGCTGGAAACAGTGTGAAGATGAAAAAGAAACAAGAAAAATCTTATATTTCTTAAGCGGAGTGATAAATAAATAAACTACTTTAAAAAATCGCTTATAATATACCTTAAAGTATTACATTAGTAATACCTTTCACAAATATTTACTGTTTGCCTACTTTAAATGATTTATTCATATTCCATTTTATTTATTTACATAACTCCTAACACTCCTGTTGCCAAATTGGCATATATTTCGAAAGTAACGCAATTGGATTTGTGTAAATACAATTTAGATTTGATTTGAACGTGATAAATTGATGGCAAGCTACATTGGTTTTGCATTCGTCACATTTTTGCTGAGTACACTGCAATTTACTATAACGTGGTATTTAGGGTTTTAAGGCAACAGTGGGACAGCGTGTGACTATAAACGTTGTGGATTCGATTATCATTTAGGGGAATGGCTAAATTTAAATATTTCCATTTCCCAGCTCAGGTAGCGGCGTTTCACCACTCAATGTCTCGAAACCGATGAAAAATGGAGAACGGAGAATCTTAACACTACGTACTACTCCCTGTCCAATTGAGCTTTAAAAAAAACGCGTTAAACTGCAAAACTTAAGCCTAAAATCTGAAGATAATCTCTTAGCAAGCAAACATAGAGTTGACTAATATGGTCATAAATTATTAGAATATGGACCTAATGTGGATTATTGATCGGTCCTAACTCTGTAACTGGTGTGGCTGAAATAATGACTCTCCTGGTGCCGATTGCGACTTCATTGCACGTGTGTCCCAAGAAATTACTGGTAACTTACCATATTGGATATAGAAGTTAAAAATTATTGTTCTTGTTGTATAAGTTGACTTTAGTGACAGTAGTCTAGAAATAAACATTAAAATTAGCATTAAAAAGAACAGAAATTTTATCTATACAACATTATTAACGCACGCAATGCCACCAGAAATTGGCGGAAAGTGGGGAACGGAGTGTCTTAACTCTAGGTTCCCACTCCCTACCCTGCTGTGTGCGGGATACAGCGTGAAGCTAAAAAAATTAACGGGAGTTCTTGTAGACTATATTTTTATTTTTTAAGCGATTATGACATTTGGGTTCAAATTGCACTCACGAACATGCTTTAAATATTGCTTTGAAGTGTAGCAGTAAATGGGCAAAGTAATTTATCACTTTATTAAATGCATAAATGATTAACTGCTTATTACACTTCTTAAACTTGGATCTAAATAGTTCAAAATATCGTTGCATTTTTTTGCATCCAAATATCCGTGAAATATTCGAGATATTGCGTGGCGAGTGTTGGAACTCAACTCTACACTTTGTTCTGTTAGCACCTTTGTTGTGGAAACGTCAATAATGTGGGAATTAAACCCACAACCATCACCTACCCAGTGCAGATACTGTGCTGCTACGCCACAATGACCTCAAAACGATATTGTTATTTCTATTATCATATGGTGCTGTAACAACAACATTTTATACTCTACAATAACTATTTTATTCACAATTATTTCAATTTATCGACCGAAACTGATGCAATTTTATACGCCTAAAAAGATCCCGGTACGCAATTCACGTAAAATCATAGTCATTTAAAAAAAATATGTAATGGCTATACAGTGATAAATCTATTCATGGTATTGTAAAGGCGGAGTTCTTTTAATAGCGATTTTATAAATAAATCATTTTTAAGACATGCATTTTATAAGCAATTGAATATAACATAACTCGTTTTTGTTAATTGTTTTTGTGTGTAATAGTATCTCTTTTTATTTATTTATTTTTTATTTTAGTATCTTTAGGTTAATTATTTTTTATGATGACAGTACCGTCAGAGTACACAAAGTATTTTCTCACCAGCTAATTTTAAGTTTTGAAGATTTCAGAAGTTGCAATTGTTTACCCAATGATTGTTATTATAATTTTTGAATAGATATTTATTGAGGTCAGTCAGCCAGGCCTGTGCCACCACAGGGGCACAAAGTATGACTGTAAAATCAACTGATTGTGGGTTCGATCTCCCCTCGAGGAAAAGGAATATTTACTTACATTTATATTTTCATATCTTCGCTCTGGTGTCGTGGCAAAGTGCAGCGTTGAGTTCCGCTACTCAACACGCAATACCTCCAGAACTAGGCGGAAAGTGGAGAACGATGTGTCTTAACACTAGGTTCCCTCTGTGTACACTGCTGTATGCTTGATACAGCGTGAAGCTGACATTTATTTTTGTATTGTTTCACAAAAAGCATCAAGCAAACTCGAAGGAAACAAAAAAATGCACATTATTCATAATATTTTTATATTTATCAGAAACTCCGTTACAGGAACCACCCTACAGTACTTTGAATCGCTCCGCTAGCCACCCGCGGTCGCGTCGGAGCGCGACCGAACCATAAAGTAAAACCGTCGACTTATATTACGATTTGTCATAAAATATCATTCGACATAAGCTGGGGTAGGTGTTTTAAATTAAAGAACACAAATAATATGAAATATTGATATGCCTTATAGCATATTTTAAGAGTCATTTAGAGGCCAGTCTTAGTGCAGGCTCAAAGGGTGACTGTCAATGCGACAGGTTTCGGGCTCGACTCCGACTCGAAGAAATCAAAAATTTAATATGTTCGAGACAAAGTGCGGCGTTGAGTTCAACACGCAATGCCTCCTAAAATAGTCGGAAAGTGGGGAACAAAGGTGTTTTAATGAGAACTAAGTGTCTTACCACGACTGTCCCACTGCGGTAGACCCACGACGGTCTCAATAAAGAATAGTAACGACAAAAAAGAGAATTCGTCAGGTTTATTTATAGGAATAGTAAACCAGAATACGATTTTGTTCTTTACTTGTTTTAAAACGAAAGAAAAAACTTAAAGGCAAATTAGTAACTTTCTCTTTTTTAATTTTTTTAAGAATATATTATTTAAATATAATAGTACAAAAAAAATAATCGGCAATGGATGGACAGTTTGACAAATGATTTTTACAATCGTATATAATGTTCTAGTATTATTAGAAGCCATAAATAATATATCAAGTAGAACGAATGAAGCTTATAACAAAGCTATTTTCTAACAAATCAAAGTTTAACGTACTACTAACGATGTAAAATTGCTTTTGTATTATATTAGAAAAAATATTACTGTATCGAGACCGTTGTCGCGTAGCAACACACGGTGTAACTGCAGACGCGACGGTTGTTGGTTCGATTTCGAAAAATGAATGTATTTCATTTTTGCTCGCTGATGACAGAACAAAGCGCAGCGTTGAGTTCCATTACTCGATATGTTGCATTGTTTTGAAATTTAGTCGGTGCGTGGGGATTAGAGTGTTATACTAGGTTCCCCTTGCCTACACTATGTACGGGATACAAAGTAGAGTTATGAGTAGGTAGGTTGGTAACTTATCTACAAAATAATAAAACTTATCTACAAATAGGAAAGATGTCTAAAAAAAGATTATTTGGCAATTACCTCTGGTAAGTTTTTAGAATTTCCTACAATTCAATGTATAATAAATAGTTAAAGTCAGATTTATATTGATTTAGAAACTTCTTCACATAACTTTTGTAGAATGCGGTACGGCATAAGATAAGGAATTTTTTAAACGATATATGTACATTCGTACATACGTACTAGAACGAGAAATACATATTTCTCGTTTATACAGAGAGTTTTTGTCAGCCCCACTTTAAATGAAACCACAGTTTTAACTACTCTATAAAAACCTAATACAAATAAATCATTTTTTTTCCAGTAAGGAAAAAGTGATTTTTTGTCTGTATGTAGCCGGATATATAAAGACCGGTGCTGTATTTCAAACGATTCTACGTTGCTTGCGATCAAATAGCTCAAGCTGAAAAGCTGTCACTAGCCTAAAGGTGAGTTTGCGTGAGCGGTCACTCCATACGAAGCCGAATTTGGGTTTTATATAGGGCAAATCTGGCCAAATTAAACACAATATGTCTGAAATTACAATTAAATTACCAAATAAATATTTTAAAAAATTAAAAATAATGAAACCTTTAGTATAAGGTCGTAACATTACATGTTTTTTAATACAAAAAAAAAGATATTTAAAATTTCTTATAATATCTTAAACAGTGATATAATTTTTATCTATCTAAAACTTATTTAAATAAAAACTTTATAACATTAAAAAAAATAATTCCAGTATAAAGTACACAACGTTTGTAGGTCAAGGAAGTTTAAATGCAACGTATACATACATAATAATTAGAACTTTCCGTGGCACGCACATTGTTCGAAAGTTTCACACGGGTGGCATTTCGCCAACTTACTCGTTTTTGTTTGGAATTTACCAAGATTTTATTGTATATTGAAATATGTGAAGTGAGTTCTAATTGTACAGTCGTTTGTAGGTTCGATTCCCACTAGAGGAAATGAAATTTTTATTCCATATTTTTATACATTTTTTCGCTCTGGTGAAATAAATAGACTGAAATAGACAGACTGTCAGAAAAAATAAAAAATGTATTATATTATATTTATCTTACTTTTATAAACAAAGCGATGTTTATAAGCACTCTGTCTCAGAAATTCGGCGGATAGCGGAACGGAGTGTATAACACTAGTCTCCGCCTACTATGTTATGAGAGAAAATGATTTTCTAAGTTTTTATTTTTGCTGTTTTTTGTTCAGGTCCACTCTTGTAATTAAATTGTTAATTCGTCATTCTCAACCGATTTAACACAGTCTATGAGCCCGAGATAATTCTGACCGTAGTCACGGTGGGTCACTTCGAAATGACTAACGATATATAAACCTTTTTTAAAAAAATACTATGTAGTTACGTATTTAAATCTGCTAGCTCTCCAAGTAGGTCCACGCCTTTGTTTTGTTAAACTCTTTAATTAACTTGTATCGCACCTGCTCACTGTGGGACTGTCGAAAGTTTGTACAATTACTACCAAATTGTAAATTTCGTGACTTAAAACATTATAAAATTATTAAGTAATAGTAGATTTTAAGTTCAAAAAGGAATTTGGTACTGTAATATGCATTTAATAGGTAATGCTTATATGCTTATATGAAAAAAATAATTTAAACAAAGTTTACTACTATTTTTTATTATATTTAAACAATATAGTATTCACTCAGTAAAATATTTATATTTAAATTTATTTGTCAGAGAGGCTGTCTTGGCACATTAAAACAGCGTTTGATTGTAATATGCCTCCTATGGCTTTGATTTCTACTGGTAACCGCGATAAGAAGACACATACATATAGACGGTGTTGAGTTCGGCCGCTCAACATTCAATTTCTTGAAACTTGGGCTGAAATTCGTGAACATTAGGTTCTTTGGCCTAGGTCTCCAGTAAATCTTAAAACTTATTTTAATACCTACCCAATAAGAATGCATATTTTATTTATTTACTTAAAGTAAAATTACTTTAGTATGTATGTATGTGCCTGTAAGTAAATAATACATCTTTCATGTTTCAACACATTCTTATTAGTGTACTACATTACATAATATTTGTCATGTAATTTTAATGTAATCGATGATTTTAGGTTCCATTTCTGAATAAGCCGACGTATATTTTAAATAAATAAGGAAATATATAAGAAAAATATACTTCACACTCTATGCTGCAAATCCACACCCCCCCCCCCCCCC
>JAATLQ010006263.1:0-36939 GCA_013421005.1 Heliconius erato x Heliconius himera | reverse complement strand
GAACCAACAAATCAGACACAAAATCCAGCTTTTACAATAAATTTATTTACACTTGTTATATACACATATACTCTCGTAGTCACAATATTGAAATATGAATTGTAATGACAAGTTGTCTTGACAATATCTTAGAACGTAATGAACACGAGTGCCGTGTCGTTTGCGCTTATATTGGAAATCCACCGGAAAAGACGCAGCACACTACCGCCACTTAATACAATCGATAATGGAAACAATATTAAATGACGTACTCGTAATTACAGTGATACATTATAAGTATCTTATGCTAACATATCTAAATCTGCTTTTCTAAATATACTATTATACAATATTACTATTCTATTTAATGGAGCTGCTTTGCCTAAGTTTCTTTTAGAAAAACGCTCTTAAAACGTGTGCCTATTTCTATTGTGGCTTCTAGAATTGCGCCTTGGTACTCCTATTCTGTTTAATAAATTTGGACTATCGATATCCCCATTTATAATTTTATGCAAGAAGCAAAGATCAAGTACAATTTCTCTACGATTAGATAAAGAAATGATGTTAGCATAGATTTATACGCTTACTATTTCCAGGTGGTATGACGTCGCTAGTGAAGCACAGCTACGAGGGCGCCGCCGCAGAGGGCGTGGCGGGTTTCCTGGCGGGCGTGGGCAAGGGGCTGGTGGGCACCGTGACCAAGCCCGTGATCGGCGTGCTGGACCTGGCGGCGGAGACGGCGGCGGCGGTGCGCGAGTCGGCGCGGCGCGCGGCGCGGGCGCCGGAGCGCGCGCGGGCGCCGCGGCTGGCGGGCGCGGGCGCGGCGCCGCTGCCGCGGTACTGCGCGGCGCTGGCGGAGGGCGCGGCGCTGCTGCTGGCGCTGCCCAACGCCGCGGGCGAGCGCTTCCTGGCGCACCGCACCGTGCGCGACACGCCGCACGACATCCGCGCGCTGCTGTCCGACACCTACCTGCGCATCGTCACCTGCAAGCACGGCCCGCCGCAGGTCGTCATGGAGACGCATCTCAGGTACGTCTTCTTATTATATATATGCTAATTCATTACAAACTATTTTTTTTTGTTACTTTTATATTTTATCTCTAGCCGAAAATGGAGCTTCATATTATATCATATTGCTTGTAGCGTTCTCTAAAGCTACTGCTACTTAAAAAAAGTATTTAATTTTATATATGTCAATTTTGCGTTATAAATGAAAATATAAACAAAATAAATATAATTCAAGAGTAGTTTTACACATCGTCGGTTAAATAAAAAGTGGCATAATACGAAAATTTTAAAATTCAAGATTATTAATTCAAATAGGTCTAATATTAACATTGTTTTATATGAAATATAAACATTTCATAAAATAATGTGCTAAGTATATTAAATAACGTTTATATTCTGTCGTAATTAAATCGTTAAACGTGTTGTTAACTATAGAAAATTGTCACTCTGTTATTTGCAACACGTTGACGTACCAGAGTTCATATGGATTTTTAAACTGTTAGAATAAAATTTGTTTTTTATTACGTCATTTTTCTATTTAACCGATGACATATTATCGCATACCAAAATAAATAAAAACTGTCTAAAATATCTAAACGTTCTGGTTTTCCAATTCCAAATACTGTTTGTTGATTAGCAGAAGCAAAACGAAGATATGAAAGTCATTTAATATTTTTTTACATTTTTAAAGTTTTATTCCACACTTACAAATGTGTGCTTATAATTTTGTATTTTTAGCGTTTTAAAAAGTAGATGAAACATTTAATAAACAATATTCTCTCTTGCCCAATGATAATTATATACAATTATTTTTAAATAGCGAAAATTTATAATTTTTTTTCTACTAAAAATTTTAACAAGCATATAAAAATTTCATCGGAGCTTGATGAGAACGTATGGCTCTGTATTCTCTGTGTGCTCTGTAGTCAGGGCGCATGGACGGCTTCTAACAGCTGTGTGTTCCCTAAAACTAAAATCCCGTTACGTAATTATTTTAATATTTAATGATTTTACACTGAACCACAGTGAACTTATAATAGCTACACTATTACAATATTTATATATGATTGAATAGCAACCTCGTGTCGTGCACGGCGATGTTCTCGTCCGGCGCGTGGTACGTGGAGCTGGGCGTGCGCGGGGGCGGCGCGGGGGGCGCGGGGACGGGCGCGGGTGCGGGCGAGGCGGTGCGGCGCCCGCGCGTGCAGTGCGACAGCGCGGACGTGGCGCGCTGGCTGGCGCGGCACGCGGCGGCGGCGCGCCAGCTCTACCACGATAGGAGACACACGCTGCTGCCGCATACCGACTTGTAGTTAAACACTTCTTGGGTTGGTGGCGCGGTGGACGGCGTGGAGGTGGAGCACCGACTCGGCACTGTGGATATAGTACGCTGGCTCGCTCTGGTTGACGAGTCGTGGCCTTACTGAAGTCAGCTGTAAATGGGTTGATTTTAAGAAATTTAGTTACTTTTGATTATTTCCTTCCCGAGTGCAAAATACGCAAAAGTTCAGGGAGCCTAACTTCAGGACGGTCGCAACTCATCGACCTTATTGTTTTTGCGCCTAAGTTTATTGAAATTAAAGTTACATATAATGCATATGGAAATGAAAATGATTCTGGATAATCGTTGTTCTACTCATTAATGAAGAATTTAACTGTATACAAATAATTATACACTAGGGGCCTATGTTGATAAAAAACATGACGCTTAAGAGAAAAAATATAGCACGTAAAAGTCATTTTCTTTTGCTTTTTTATTAAGAGAGCAAGTTTAACAGCTTAAATCTTTTAACACCCATTTGGTTTTTTTTTCTATAAAAAAAACTTTGAATTTAATTTTATTGACTGTAGAATTTTACGTATTTTATTATAATGATGAAACATATATCTTATCACTATAATATGTATGTAAATTGAATGACAAAATAAAATAGGAGTAGTTAACTTCTAACTTAACGTATGTTTTGACTGACACAACTGAATAAATAATTTATATTATATTCAATTTGTAAAAGACAGACACTGGTTGTTGGTAGTGCAATATTATTATTTTTAAGTTTTATTTATTGTATGAATAGATTAAGAATTTTTTTTATTTAGACCAAATTTGGATTGTAATTTTATATTATTACTAGTAGATTTATATTGAACTCAATAAGAAAATAGTAAGCTTTTTGACACACAAAAATTTACAAATATCATACGCACAGTATAAAACATTTAAGTATTACTTTTGTAAAATCCTAATGTATGCCAAAAATTGTATTCAACATGTCGTGTATTCGTTTATGATTTTGATTGTGCTTTATGATAGTTCTTGTATTATATAGATTTATAAATGGGTTGGTTGCTTGTTAAATGGAAGGTAAATTAAGTAGGTAATTTTTGACTTGACAATGTGATGTATAATTGATTATGTACTTTGTTAATCTGTCCTATACTATAACATTTTAAAAAATATAAAAAAAATCCCTAAGTGGGAATCGAACCGTTGCGTTTACAGTTGCACACTTCTGCAACTGTAAACGTAAACCTGAAAATGCTAAATGCAAAAGTCCACGCGTACGAAGTTGCGGGTACATAAAATATTTTAAAATATTTACGTTTCCCCAGCCTGGCGTGACAATCCGGTGTTAATTTATATCTAATGAATCAAATGTAATGATTCTAAAAAGATGTATTCTGTGAATAAACTTGATTTCGGTACTTGTCAGTACGCATTTTTTATTAAAAAAATATTAATGTCATGTTTAAACCATTTATTAGTAACATTATTTCGTATTTGTATCTATTTTTTACGATTTATTTTGTTAATAGTCTATACTACAATTTCTATCTATAAAACATATGGTATTAGTATAGGTAGCAAATTATTATTATTATCATTTTATCTTCATACTGTATCCCGCATATAGCATAAGTATATGTTTGTGTACTATAATTGATATTACAGCAAAAGATCTGGCAGACTACGAAAATAAATATCATTTTAAACTTTTTAACCTATTTTTAAATTTTTATGTATAAAATTTAAAAATTAATTGTGTTGAATTTCAATTCTAATTCATAAATTTCATTTTCAATTATATAACAATTGAGAAATGAAATTTCTTTCAACTTAAAATTTAATACAATTAAAAATTTCCATAAGTATTATTGATCGTTAATAATTATTTTTAGTTAAATTAAAAAAAAAGGAATTAGGAAGAATTACTATTGTAGAAAAATTTTATTAATTTAAATTAAAATTGTCTGCCAGGCAGTAGCAAAAGAAATTTAAAAAATATATGGCAAATACGTTATGTCGCTTGCACATATTTAACTTATTGAACATATTTTATATATTCTATATATCACTTGTTTTAGCTTTAGTATAAATTTTATAAAGGCTGTTGAAATATGGTGTACCGATAGCAAAAAATATTAATAAGTAATTTTTTTTAATGTAAACTTTTTAAATTGTATATTTTTTTTTACTTTTACTAAAGTACTCATTACTATGAGTACTGTTTTTCTTTCTGTTATAGAAAAACTACAGAAAATTGTTTTTATTTTTTTCTTTTAAAATTATTTAAAATGTTTTTCCTATCTGTATACCATAGAGGAGTAGTGAAACTAAAGATATATATTGATATATTTATTTTTATATAAATAGTATATACATCTATTCTTAAATTTAAAGCTTAACACAAATTAAAGTGATTCGCTTTAAATTAAAGTAATATTTGTATGTAATTTATTATTGGCCAAATTCTATCTTATTGTAAAGATAATTTATTTTCCGTATTGCTTTAATATGGCATTCAACCTAAATAAACACATGTTGTATATGCTTAGCGTATAAGATATAAATATGCACAATAACTTTAAAATATATATATATATATTTTATTAAATTACATAACATTTTATTATATTTTAAAGGGTTATTGACACATTACGTAGGCGTAATCTTGTGTCCCATTGTATCTTTCCAAATATTTTCTTTTCTATAGTAGAAAAGCAGCCAGTGATTATTAAAAATTTAACACCTTTTATATTATAAACGTTTTCTTTCAATAAAATATCAATTTACAACCATCGTGTTTGTATTGTTCTTTGATAATAGTTTAAATTAACAAAACAGAAAAAATATTATACATTTTAAAGGTCTAATCTAATCACAAATTCGAGTAATGTAAATACTCATTTAATATTAAAAAAAAAAATTTTTTCGAAAACGCCAAAGTTAACATTTCTATTCTATAGGTTTCTTTTAATTAAAAAAAAAAAGCTAAGAGCTAAAGATTTTTTGTAACGATCAAATGAACTAGTGAAGAGTCCCGTAATTTAATCATTGAAGATTTTTTTAGTATAAGTTAATTTATTTTTTAAGTTATTTATTAAGAATATGTGAATTATAAATTTCACACAAATTTGGTTGGTTTTAGTTTAGTTTATTTTTAAGTTGATGGTAATTTGGGTGGATGTGAAAATGATTGATTTATTTATGTAAACTTTTAAGCAATAATAAGTAAAAAATCTTAATAACACTTTTTCAATTTTGCGTTTTATTTTTGCAACCGTACTCACCTTGATTTAAGAATTTTTAAGAACCTTTTATCAAATAAATCTCTATTTATAGAGAAAACGAAGTGATTATATAAAAGTTCTATATATAAAAAATAATTGTCTTAACAAATTTAAATTTAAAAAAGTTACCTTAAAACGACGACGACACGACAAATGCAAGCAATTTTTTTATTAACTTGTATATATAATAGTATATATTTTTTTTTTAAATATTGGAACTTAAACGCAATGTTTTATTATGTTTATATTAAAAAAATACAAAACCTAACCAAATAAGTTACCAATGTCAGCAGTATCTACAATTTATATTGAGTTTGCCGCATCTACATCTACAGGCGGTGTAGAAATCAATAAGTAATTTAAATGAAGTGAGGTCAGTCAACGCCGGCATTCGGCGCGTGCGCACGACTCCACCCAGCACTGTATAATATAAGTTTACAAAACAAGCGTTGGACCAGGGACAATTTAAGGCTGACCTCTAAAGCTTTAACCAGAAGTTTATAATCTACTTCATACTTATATTACGTACGTATTCTATAAGTTTATCATACTATGATAACTTTTGACTTTTAATTGTCTTTTTTTTCATTTAAATGACATTTTAGAAGATAATTTGTAATAATTAGTCTATATAAGCAAAAATGTTGTGTTTTAAGTTTGTTTTATCCTGTGTTTTTATATTTGGTTTAC
The DNA here is from genome assembly GCA_013421005.1 of Heliconius erato x Heliconius himera. NCBI lineage: Eukaryota > Metazoa > Arthropoda > Insecta > Lepidoptera > Nymphalidae > Heliconius > Heliconius erato x Heliconius himera. Next base: position 30,690 of record JAATLQ010006263.1, on the reverse strand, counting down.
TAGCAAAATATGTGGAATCTGCGGCGTTGATTGATGAAAACATTGAGTAAGTACTTCTAATATCAAACTTACAATAATGTCTGTTTGTCCAACCCAATCTATAGAAATATACAAGATATTAAAGAAATATATGTTAGACTCGTTTATTTATATGAATTTGATATATTTACCTTTATTTTTAGCATGGCCTCCGTAGATTATGCAAGTGTGGATATTAAGGAAAAGGCTCTTTTTACACCGCCTTTAGAAGAAATAGTGGATGGTGAGATTATTATTTTTAAAATATTTCTTCAAAATAAATCAAATCAGCTTCACGCCGTATCCCGCATGGAGCAGGGTAGACAAAGGGAACCTAGTGTTAAGACACACCGTTCTCCACTTTGCATTGCATTGCTTATTGAGTAGGCAACCCAACGCCTTTTGCCTCGACATCAGAGCGAAAAAATAAAAATATAAATTATCTCCTCGAGTGGAGATCGAACCCACAACCAGTCGATTTCACAGTCACACTCTGAGTCCCTGCGCCACGACTGGCCTCAGTTATATTAATAGTAATATTTCTTATTAATTATGTTATGCAATACAAATTTAGATAGTGTATATAAAAGAAAAATATTTAAATGCTTATCATATATACATTAATACATAACTGTTAAGTTATGTATGAAACGAGCGCTACTATCAATATTATTCTATTTTTTTATAAACATTGACTTATAAATAGTAGATTATTACTAGAATTATCTAGTAATAATAATTCTATACGAATAAGAGTCCTTAACTTAAAAAGGCCAGACGTGGCAGTGGCACAAGCATGTGACTGTAAGCGCGACAGGTTCGATTCCCACTCGAGAAAATTATACATTTTATTTCTTTTGCACTGGTGTCGAGATAAAGCGCGGCGTTGAGTTGCGCCACGTAATACGCAATGCCTTCAGAATTCGGCGATACGTGGGGGCAGAGTGTCGTAACACAAAAAAAAAACTTCTACAAATAGTAAAAGTGTCCGAAAACTAATGCAAGATTTTAATTTAATAGAAAACATAGGTTTAAATTTTTTTATTGAGGTATATATCATAAAGTACATAGGATAATTTATATATTATTTTATTTTTATATCTATATATATAAAAGGACTTGTGCTGACTGACTGAGGTAAGACGCACGCAGAGCCGTAACCGCTGATGGTAGAAACGTGAAACTTGGGCAGATGTTTATTTTCATATTCTGGACATCCACTAAGAAGGGAATTTGAAAAATTTTAACCCTAAAGGGATGAAATAGGGGTTGAAAGTTTGTATGGATTTTTTTTTAAATCTGTACCGATTTTTATAAAATTTTAAATTCAGATTCTTAAAAATATTTCATAGAACACGTGTTTCATGGTTTTTAAGAATTCACCCCCTAAGGGGGTTCAAATAAGGGGTTGAAAGTTTATATGGAAAAATCATTAAATTGCCATCGATTTCTATAAAAAAATAAATTCAGACTATTATAAATATTTTATTGAACACGTGTTTCGTGGTTTTTTTTAGAATTCACTCCTAATAAGCGAGCGAAGCCGCGCGCGCCCTCTAGTATTATTATAAAATAATACAAATTACATTTTCCAACACCATTTTTTGCATAAATGTGACTGAATTTTGTTGATTTAGCGTTAAATCTTACTTTAATGCACGAGTGGTGTGTTAATATTTTGATTTAGACTACTGTATATATGTTATTGGTGCTATTTCATTTAACAGTTTAAACTTAAAGTTGTTAGTTATAAGGTACTTAGTAATTATGTTCGTAAGTCTCCAAAAATATCCATAAAATTGAATATTTTATTTTAATTTTTAGTGCTCTCTCGAGGCCTACCAGCTACGTTTAAACACGTAGAAGTAGCTGTCGAAGACAGTCCAGACTTAACGCAGCCACCGTTCTACCTCACGGCTCCTGGTAAGTGTATCCTGAATACATATTAAAAGTTCATGTAAATAGGACATATAACGAAACTATAAACCACAAAATTCTATTTCTTAAATTCTTAACAATGTCAATGGCTATTTTTCATAAGTGTTTGTTCTCCAAGAAAGTAGAAAGGTGAAAAGTTAAAAATATCTTTAGATATTTTATGTTACGTATTTTAATACGTAACTTATTAGTATTAAAATTACGGCATATAAATAACTAATAATATTGATTTATAATGCAATTTTAAAGGTATATTTATTCAACCATAACGCTGCTATATAATAGAAAATTCATAATTACATAATTTTTCGAAATAATTGACAATGAACATTTTTGTTTCTAAATTTCAATCCACCATTTTAATTTAATAATTAATTGTGCAGATTGTATTAAATAATATGATATATTATTTAATATATTATATTAAATAAATAATTTATCATATTATATAATAAAAAGCACTCAAGAATAAATCTCAAAAACAATATTGATACGACAACTGAACAGTAGTTTATTATTGTTTAGTTTATGATAATGTGATAAGGTGTTATCAGTACTTGACGTTGTTATTTGGGTTCGCCGAATATGACATGGAAAGATCGGTACCTATATCAAATTATTACCCCTTGGAAAGCCTTATATGATACGCGGTGGGTATGGGTTCAAGTCACATTTAGTGTAATATTTATTGATATAAACTATCCTCGTGAAAACAAGCACGGCGTTTAGTTTCGCAAGAAACTGTAACACAATTTACCACAACCTACAATCAGTTAATATTAAAGATTTTTTTATCTAAAAATCTTCCACCAGGCCTCTTAGGAGATGCTAAACTAATAGAGTTGGGAGGTCCTCCTTACTTAGTGCCGCTTGTACAAAGGGACAAGGTGTACGATTTGGAGGCGTTGTTGAAGCATTTGGGCAGACAACCCGCGTTACTGGCAGGCGCTGGAGCCGGACCATGGCCATATATTGGGGTTAATTGTGAGGTTGGTTACTTAGATTCTGATTTTTAAACGATATTATGAAATGGGACCTAAAAGCTCATGAAATAACCACTCTCTCATATTCTCAATAACCATCTCCAATTTCAGGGAATAATAAACCTGTTCCTGGACAAAGGTGTGATATCACAAGGCACGCGTATAGTGTCGGTGTCGCCGGTGGGCGCGGCGAAGGGCAGCAGTGGGTACCTGCAGCAGACGCTGCCCAACAATGAGACGAGGACCGCGTTGCTCGGGAACTACCTGCTGTCCGAGGGGAAACCTGGCAAGGTATGAAGGGTTGAGTGTGCAAGTATATTTTAGTAAAGTTGTGTAAGTAAACGACCTTGTTAATATGAGTATATGGCATCATTATAATAAAAAGGCTTAATCAAAAAAGCGCTTATCCTAATACAATATTCTTATATGTTACACTATGTCTTGTAGTCAGTTTTTTGAAAAGTCCGATGTTATAAGAATGTTGAGTTAGGCCACTTTTCATGAAATAGTGTTTTTTTTTTTAATTATATTTACTTAAATTTATATTTCCATTTCTTCGCTCTGGTGTCGAGGTTAAGCGCGGCGTTGAGTTCTGCCACTCAACACGCAATGCCTCCAGAATTCGGCAGAAAGTGGGGAACCTCTGCCTACCCTGCTGTGTGCCCTACAGCGTGAAGCTAAATAGTGTTATAAGTTAATATTGCCTTGCCTAGAGATATCTATAATACCATAAGTTCTAAATGCGTTCAATGTATAATTATAAACCTGTTATATATTAATACAGTTCGTGATTACATAAGAATAAATTAAAAATGCTTTCCTCTCCGTTTTCAGGTCATCAAAGTAGTGGCCAAAGAGAGAATCGGCGAGTCTAATTTTATCACCGCCATCAGAGAGACGCTAAAGAAACACTATGGAGATAAAGTTATTGGTAATATATTTTATACTTATACTCGCTTAATATTTTTCTATTACAAAAACTGTAAGCATCGATTCGACGTGAATAAAAAGAGATTCACATTTTTTCTAACAAAACTTGATAGAGGAAATTATCAAAGTCAAATAATTTTATTAAAAATAAACAATTACCACCATTTCACTAAAGTTAATGTCTCAGACATGTAAAGAACCCGCGGAAAGTGGGGAGCAGAGTGTCTTAATACTGGGCTCCCTCTACCTACCTTGCTACATTACTGCACTGTGCCTCAACACCAGAGCGAAGAAATTAAAATATGAAATATTTCATATCCTCAAATGGAAACCGAACCCACAACCTATCGCGATTACAGTTGCACGCTTGTGCCCCATCGATATCATCGACTGACATTTTAAATATTTTTATGAATATAATGTGTAATTTCCAACATTCCAGGTCTCGGCGGCGCATTCCTACTAAAAGAGGGTAAAGTGAAGCACCACGTGATGCCGGACTTCTCTGGGAGCGCGCTCTGCAGCGACAGCGACGTCGATGACTGGTTGCACTTCTTTGAGATGAAAGCACCCATTGTCCATCTTGGGACCATGGTTACTGGAGATTTGGTGAGACAATTGTTATAAATAAATATACTATAGTACAGTCGAGGAGTAGTGGCCGCCCTGGTAAAGTTATCGCAACTTTTGTGCACTATTCACCCCCGCTTGGGAAGTAAATTATCAAAAGTAAGAAACATTCATTCAAATCTGCGCAGCCTAACTAGTTATCTATAGATAACTTCAAGGCGGTCACGACTCGTCGACCGTACTGTGATTGCTTACGTATTATTTTCTTACAGTTACTTCAGAAGGAAAGTTGAAAGTTAAAATAGGTTTTGATTGCCGTTGAGGGTTTGTTTAACAATATTTATAAATTTGAGGCCGGTCGTGGAGCAGCGGCACGAGGTGTGACTGCAAAACCGATTGGTTGTGGGTTCGAATCCCACTCGAGGAGATGAAATATTTACTTAAATTTATATTTCCATTTCTTCGCTCTGGTGTCGAGGTTAAGCGCGGCGTTGAGTACGGCCACTCAACACGCAATGCCTCCAGAATTCGGCAGAAAGTGGGGAACGGAGTGTCTTAACACTAGGTTCCCTCTGCCTACCCTGCTGTGTGCGGGATACAGCGTGAAGCTAATTTAATTTTTTTATAAATTACGATTAAAATTTTAACATCTCTAATGATCGAAATAAGAACCAGAGCAAAAAGCTAAACTGGACCTTTTTTTTCAAAAAGAACAAATTTTACTATTACTATTTATACTTAATTTTCCGTATCGTTACAGGACCTCGACCTTCGTGTCCAGCATTTCCACGGCTACAGCGCCCACGGAGACGGAGGCCACTACCACTACGACACCACGCCGGGTGAAGTCCATTATGTGGGGTACTTCACGCTCGCGTCATCTGTCATACGTATTGATCCTCCTAAGGAAACACATGGGTTGGGTAGGGACTGATAAAATAAAAATTTATATGTAAAATAAATCTTGTTTTGTTAATGTGTTTTTTTATAAATGCCTCACTTGTTGAAGCTACGGCCGCTCTCACTGCGACACCAATACTCGCAAAGTCCTTTAAGTGGATTACTTCATACTTCTGTGACTTGTTATACATATTGACCTTGAATTTGAACAGTCTGACGGAGTTCACGAAATTTTATTTTGCATATATAGTTTTCCAAATTTTAACTCAAAGGCGTTATGCGTTGTTGCAGTTGTAAATGCAAAGACAAAAATATAAAATCTACTTCACGCTGTATACCGCACACAGCAGAGTAAGCAGAGGGAACCTGTTAAGACACTCCGTTCCCCACTTTTCGCCGAGTTCTGGAGGCATTGCGTATTGAGTGGCGGAACACAACGAAGAAATAATAATAATAACTTTATTTCTCACACAATTCAAAAATTTACAAAAAGGTAAGTTTTTCATTAGGTACATATAATACAACTTACAATTATGTGAGACTGACGCTTGTACTACCCGGCCTGTGTTACCAGTCGCCAGGTTCTCACTTGCGGTAGGGGGTTAAAAATATAAATGTAACAGCACCCATAGTTAAAAGAAGATTACAGTATGGGAACTGTAATCCCAGGAGAAAAATAAATACATACAGAAAAACAACAAGACAGTTTAAAAGTACAATAAGTATTTATAAAAAAAAAATGATTTCTAGCGGTTTCAAATGCATACGTATCTAAGTATGTAAGTAGGGAAGGTGTGAAGAATAAGTGTGCGCGAATTAGCGTGTGTGTGTGTGTGTGTGTGTGTGTGAGAGTGTGCTTATGTGTGCGCGTGTGAATTAAGTGTATTGCATATGTGTGTGCGTGTGTATGATTTTTATTTGTGTTGGCTTTTTTTTATTTTTGAGAAGAGAAGAATTTAAAATTTATAATCATACTCAGGGATTAAATATTTTTTCTGTGGAGACATATGACATAGCTCGAAGCCATTTAAAGAGAACTTTTTTATTTTTGATTTAGTGAAGCCGTAGAATAGTAATTTAGTGTTCAATTTATTATATAGGAAATTACCGAGATAACAATAGAATTTTCGTGCAAACTGGGTTTTATAGGTAGGTATAGGGCACACTGTACCTTTTCTACGTTTTGTTGCAACTAATCTAGGATTATATTTCAACTCGCTATGCTTTCTTAATATCGTATGCAAGATATAAATTTGTCTCACAGTAAGCACATCCCATAAGTTATAAACATCGTTTGTTGGATACAGACTCGGGAGGATCGCATTCACTTTTAAAATGGCTCTTTGAGCTCTTTCTACTTTTATCATACGAGACTTGTATCCTCCCCATGAAGTGATACAATAGGCAATAAGGGATTGACAAATGGCCAAATATATGGTTTTAATTATATCACGGTCAGCAATGTAGCGCAAATTTTTGAAAATCACAATAAGTTTGCGTAATTTTGTTGAAAGGTTGTTTATATGCGTTTCAAAACTTAAGTTGTTATCAATGTCTACTCCAAAATATTTGACCACCTCAACCCGCTGGAGTGGGCTACAAGAACAAAGGGATTTTTGTGGGAATTTACAAGAATGTACTAATAGCTGAAGATTTGATGGAATCAGTGGTTTATGAATGGAGAATGCAAGATATTTAGTTTTCTCAATGTTTAGTGTTAGGAGATGATCGCAAAGCCATTTTTTGACATTGTTGACGCCCTCTTGAGCATGATGGAAGACTTCAGCCCATGTGTTGGCCTTGAAGATAAGTGCAGTATCATCAGCAAAGGTAATGATATTACCATTTACGATAGAGAGCTGACACAAATCATTTATATATATTATAAATAGGGTTGTTCCAAGTATACTACCTTGGGGAATTCCGTATGTGATAGAAAGGGGTTGACTTATCCACTCGCCTATTTTAACCCTCTGTGAACGTTCACTTAAGTAAGATTTAAAAAGCTCCAGCGCTAGTCCTCTGATTCCCAAGCATTCTAATTTGGTTAGTAATGTCGGAATAGAGACAGTGTCAAAGGCCTTTGCTAAGTCTAGAAAGACTGCGATACATTTTTTCTGAACATCTAGGCCTGTTGCTACATAGTCAGTTAGAGAATGTACTGCATCTGAAGTCGATCTTTTTGTACGAAATCCGAATTTATTAGTTGATAGAAGATTTGCCGATTCTAAAAAATTTACTAATCTTATATTTATTAGCTTTTCGAGCACCTTAGACACTGAAGGTAATATAGATATGGGCCTATAGTTTTCAACGCAAATATAAATGTAAATAAATATTTTATTTCCTCGAGTGGGGATCGGGCCCACAACTAGTCGATTTTACAGTCTCAATTTGAGCCCCTGCGCCAGGACTGGCCTCAAAATATTTCGAATTTTGAATAATAGGCTACAATTAATTATTTACGTAAATAAATATAGTAAAGTATGATTGTTTTGACTGAGTAATAACAAAGAACTCTTATGAAATATGTTTACTTACATAACTTAAATATATCAGAATATTTAAAGACAAATAAAAAACAATGGAACAGGTGAAAATCTATTTATTAAATATTTACACTAAATGAATATACATGTAAAAAAAATGTATCGACGACTAATGAGGTCTATTCTAGCATTATACATAAACACTAGAGGCTCAATTCCTAGGATCCTTTCTAGACTTGGCTTCTTTTTTTACTTAAAAAATGAAATGACCCAGGTTCAATTTCCGCGTGATTAAAGAACATGCGTTGACGTCGAATACAATAAAAAGCATATTCAAAAATACCACCACTCGACTATCGACTAGTCTAAGATCTTTCATAGAAAAATAACAATTTCATTTAGAAAATCGATTATAGCCTATAATTAATTAATATACACGTGAAAAATATAATACATATTATAAAAAAAAAGATCAAAATAACTTTTCAAAGGCGATCTTAATTTTATTACAAAATGTATGACAAGAAAAACCTTATTTATGCATAAAGTATTAGATTTAAATATTTTATTCGAGTATTGTCTATGACATGTTTGTATCTAGGAGGTAATCTAATAAATAAAAATATGGATATAGTAAGTACATTATGAAGTTAAGTTAAGCTAAACATTACATATTAACATATAAATAATTGAACTTTGAATAAATAATAGAATATAATATTGAGTAGGAGACGCCATGTTTGTGGGTTCGATTTCCATTGAGGAAAAGAATGAGTTTCAAGTTGGGACGAAGTTAATCGTTTTCAGTAACTAAGATCTTAAAGCACAGCCTTTTCTACCATTTAACAGAAATTTGTGTAATGCTAATATAATTAAATAATTATAAACGTACATATACACAAAATATATTTTAAATGTTTATTTATTATCTTAAAAAGATAAAATTATTTTTAAATTGACCAAATTTTTGATTTTCAAGGTCAATTTTGAAAAGGTAAACTGTTTTAAATATTCAATATTATCATTTCCTCGCTCTGGTAATATGACAAAGCGCGTCGTTGAGTTCTGATACTCAAACACGCAATGCATCCAGAATTCGGCGGACAGTGGGAACGGAGTGTCTTAACACTAAATCCCCAGGTTCTCTCTACCTACCTTGCTATGTGCGGGATACAGCGTGAAGCTAAGCTAAAGCTATTTTGAAACAAAACTAATAAGGCGTTAGAAACTTACGATATGACTCATTTCTAGCATTTGGTTTATTATTGACGTCCCAATAATTGTGGTTTTGATTGTCTTTTCTTACCCTTTTTTTATTTACGTATATTAGTTATGGCGACTGTGACTCAGAGTACACTTAAACCCGTATTTATAAGCCGCTCTCCTCTCTTCCGTCTTTGGGTTTATAAATACGGGCCTTAAAATAAATGTACCTCCACTCCACTTAAAAAGAGTTTACCTCTTGATTAATTTAATTTAAAAACAGTAGTAAGAAAATAACGAAACAATATTATATATACTAAATATTAAAACATAACTAGACAGAGTTTTGAATGCACTTAATACTTGTGACTTCAATAATACTCAAAGAAAAAAAAACTTATAGCTGGTTAGTTAAGTGCGGTGTAGGTTTCCACACCTTATAATAAATATAATATCACTAAAATGAGCGAATAGTGGAGAACGGAGTGCCTTATCATATAGTAGATGGTTTTTTGCATGGTGGGAAACATGTAACTACAATGGACAAAATATTAAATGATGTATTTAATTTATTTAATTGCTTCAATTATACATGACGGGGAAGCAGTGTAAGGACTTTTGATTGTTCTTACAAAAATGGACAAACTTCTAAACTTTAACGATATCATGATCTTCAATAAAGTACAAGTAAAGAACTAATAGTGGCATCTATTATGAAAGCTGTTACAGTGGCAGCATATACTTGCTCTGTTATAGTAGGTTTTAAGCCCTTGGACTAATTGAGAATGCCTTTTTTATACAAATTTTGATTTTAATTTAGTATAGTCAAATTAATGAGACAACTAAGAAAGGGAATGACTCAAATTTTTATCACATGAATACATATTAATTTTTAATTATATAAGTTATTATTATTTCATAGTAAATTGGAAGAAATAATATTAAAAATAACGCTAAATCATTGTATTTGTGTAAAAAAATAAATATAGTTAATGAATTATGTAAATTTAATACATTACTAAGAAACAAAACGATATTTAAATAAAATATAATACAAAAGAATATTGTTACCCCCAAGGCGCAAATGATTAAATTAACATGTGTGATTTAAGAATAAACGTGACCGAACTCAAAATATCCGTTAATTCTGAATTACTGTAAAAATTAGTGACAATTTCTCTATAAAAACAAATTTTATTGTTAAGTCAATTTTTGAGGGTGTGAAAATTTACTTAGACAACATCACATCAATATTATGAATTAGCAACAAATATATTCCTATATTCAAATTACAATAAACATGTTTTATATCATACTCTTCATTACACATATAGTCTTCATACGAAAGCCAGAAATCGGGAGCTGGCAAATAAAATCATGGGCTGAGAAGAAAAATTAGAGAAATTGCAAATAAATGGGGAAACGGGAGACAAAAGTCGGGAAATACAAAATGGGAAACAAATTTCGGGAACCACAATAATAAATCCATAATAATAAATCTACGATCTAAAGAAACGTACAGCGCGCACAACATATTGCCTGCATATGGGACACTCGGCTAGTTGCTTGGAGCAGGCGGTGCAGGCCGCGATGTGCCCGCACTCGAGGAGGACGCACTCGAGGGGCGCCGCCATGCAGATTTTACAGCTTTCCTCAAAGGGCAGATTGTCTATTTCTAAAAAGTGATAATGGAATAATCAATTTAAATTTTAAAATAATAATTATATAAATTAAGCTACCACTAGTTTAAAAAGCAGTTCTTCTCTGAAGAGCCAGTAACAACTCAACTCACTCGTCGTAATATCTCTGAAATACGAGTGAACAACAAAGTGTCCTACTATTATATAGAATGGTTCCTTTCAAAACAAAAACACTACAATCTTTAAAAAAGACCTATTCTCAAGTCACCCACCATCCCTATACTTCTCGTGATCCCTCCACAGCGCTCTTGCTCGCTCCAGCAGGTCGGCCCTTTCCAAGCAGCCGCGGTACTCAACTCTATTGCGGGCGAGCAGTTCCTTCAGTTGCTTCACGCTGAGACGCTCTAGTTCGGAGAGACGACGGAGCTGCTGGAGAGATACGCTAGCATCCGGGTCTAGGGGTAGGGCACCTGCAAATTTACAAAATATATAAAGGATCTAAAGGGTCTGTGAAAATTAAGTGAGGAAATTACTGGTGTTTTAGGGTGCTCCTCACCCTCACTCACAGCAGCGTCTAAAACATGTGACCAACGTGTAAGTTTAAAGGGGCCCCTTTTAAAATGTGCGTTAGCTCTCGCATCGACTGTTCGAGCTCCTCTTGACACCAACACCAAATTCTTATTTATATAAATAAATAAGTAAAATGCTCCAAAGAAGATAATTTACTATTATCTATAATGCAATACAAATATAGTCAAGATAGTGCTAACAAAAATGGAGTGACTGGAGACATAAGTATGTGTTAGGAAAATTATCAATGAATGCAGTCATTGTGGCAGATTCACGGACTAGGTATATTTATAACGGCGTTGAGTCCCGTCACTCAATATATGTCTCAAATGGGATCGAGGGTGCAGAATAGTGTCTTATCACTAGGTTTTCTATCTTTCTGGATATGGACATAAAAACTGTATATATACGAGTATACTAACATGAGTGTGTCCCCTTCGTATTATTGGGGGCAGTAGGCGACGGTGGGGCAGACGCGTGCATGAGGGGCTCGTCTTGCAAGCTCGTAGTGTCAGCAGTGTCAGCGGTATCAGCTGTATCACCCGTGGCCGCTGTGGCACGGGACGCACTACGAAGCTCCAGTTCTGATGCAGCGCGTTGAGGCGTAACGCCAGGGCTTAAACGGCGTTCAGCTGCGCGGAGGAGTACTTCTGAATCTGTAGAAATATTAATATAGATTGAACATAGTGAGATGTAACTTGTAAGTGATATATATTTTTATAAGCAATCATCTTCAACGATCCAGGTATCATTCTCAGTTTTCATTATATTTATCTAATAAAATAAAAGTGTAAAGATGATGATTTTCACTGACCATTGGGCAAAGGATCAGCAGGTCTCGTGATAAACTCCCACCCAGTATCATCCAGATCCTCGATCTCGAAGCAATCAGTAGTGTCAACATGTACACTATCTCCGTTACCCTCACTGCTCTCACGGCTCTGCGCTTGAGCTGCATTTTCTGTTGCTGACACTCTGATGTCGCGTTCTCCACCTGGAAATTGTGACATAAATAAATAATGGATGGGGGCAAAAGTATTTTCGTATTTTGAATGTATTGGATTACTAATAAGGAATCCAACCTCTTCGCCTGTATTGAATGTAACTGGCTGGTTTTAATATCATTAAAAAATCGATTTCTCACCATTTTTTAATTGTTTTCCAAGCAAGCAAAATGAACGTATGTGATGAAGAAATTCGGTACATTTCAACATTTTATTACAAAAAAGGTAAAAATACGACGAACGACCACGACGTTTACGGGCCTATCAATAAGAGTAGCACAAATGTAGTTCAAGCGTTTCAAGTCTGGAAATTTTAGTGTGAAAGCTGAGGCTCGCTCTGGACGCCCTGTCACAGATAAAATCAGTGCCATCTTTCAAAAAGTGGAGCAAGATCGACATATTAGTAGCTACGACATAGCTGAAGAGCTGGATGTTGATTATAAAACAGTTTTACGTCATTTACGAAAGTCTGGGTAAAAGAAAAAACTTGACATTTGGTACCACTTGATCTCACTGAGTGAAATCTAATGCAATCGATTCTTTGTTGAAACATAATAAGCAAGGGCGTAGTGTTCCACCATGAGAACGCCAGACCGCACTCATCTATAGCCACGCAGCAAAAATTGAGCGAACTTGGCTGGGATGTGTTGATGTATCCTCCGTATAACCCTGACCCTGCTCCAACAGATTTCTAACTATTTTGGTCATTACAGAACTCTTTAGAAAGCATAAAGCTAACCTCAAAAGAACACTGTGAACACTACTTGATAGATATTTTTAATCAGAAATCTCAAAATTTCTATAGGATTGGGATCATGGCACAACTCATAAGATCAGATCAAATCGATCAAAACAGCACATACATATTATAAATAAATAAATATTATACCAAAAAAAATGTTCATTTTACCTAATATAATATAGAAACAAATGTGTTACATACAAAAAAATATACATAAAAAAGGGTTAACTATTTGGCTGTTCCTAATACAACTCAATTCATTTGTTTGAATGAAGAAAAAATTTGAAGTTGAACTTTTAAAATATACTTTAAAATATTTAGTATACTTATTTAGAAATACAAGAAAATGATGTCACTATATAATTTCTACAAACAATGGTGTTTTAAGATTAGGTTTATGTATTCAATTTTTGATTTATATAATTTTTAACTTTTGTTATAGTACTATTTACCTGGTGTAGGAGTAAACCGTCTGTCAGGAATGTTATTTATATCTGGCGCAGTTCCGTTGGTAGGCGAGTGAGCATGAGATGAATTGAAACAATTACCTGAAATAATAAAAAAATATACTAAAGGGTTTTAGAAACACTTTTCGGAACTGTCAGTATTATCAGTTCTATATGAAGTTACTATAAAAGGGCTTAGAAAGCAATTTTGCTGATATCATATAGACATAAAAAACTGAGTTCAAGAATATTAACTAATATCATGACAATGATTCAATGATCATTTTTAAATAAGGGTTACGGACTAAAATACTGTTACAATTTGTGTGCAGAATAATGTTACAGTTTGAGGCCACTCGTGGCGCACGGGAGCAAAGAGTGACTGTACACGCGACAGGTTGTGGGTTCCTAGTAGTAGTAGATTATTTTGACATCAACACATCTATATAATAAATTTTAAAAATGTTACAACTTACTTCTATTATTAGGCGGAGCGGGATGGGCAGGGTTACGTAGATCAAAGGCAGAATTTATAAAATCATTAATATTATTGGTGAATCCCTTGAGCGAGCTGAAAGGACTGGCGCCGGCGCGCGGCCCGCGCCGTCTGTACGACGTACTGTTTACATGTGAAACGCATAATGTGACTAGTTCTTCTTTTTCTGAAAAAAAAAAAAAAATCATATTAGAATCTTTTGGAATATTATTAAATACATAATTACATGTGTCTTAATTGTAAAGGTACTACAATTTTCCCTTTGTATAGAATATTATTTTAATCTCCTCAATCTGGTAACAACATATGTAGTTCGCGCATCTTTTAACAAATACTCAGTTTTGTTTATACACTTTCCACAAACAACCTTTTTTCACATATTTTGCAGATGTTATTTTCTCCTATTTTTTTACAAAAGCCAATTTGGCATGTCTTGCGTTCTCCTGAAGTACTAGGTGATGGGTGATTATAATCTATGTTTTTGTATTTTTCTTTTTCTCCTTCTGCGAGTTCTTTGGCCAACAGTACACTCTATGTATAAGATCAATTTTTCACTGTCTGATGATTCCCCTGCTTGCATACTTAAATTAGATTCCAACATCTCAATGTCATCGTCATTTTGAATCAATCTTCAGAGCCCAAACACTCCTCACTAATAATTGACTATCTTATACAAAATTTTATCTCTTCTTCTAGACATATTTAGATGATAAAAAAGGGCTTTTTGTCAAAAAATATAAAATTGAGGTTCACAATAATATTCAAAAAATATTCAATATAATTTTTTTCAATACTCGAACTAAGCAACTGAAACCTAAAAAATCTCTTGGCACTCAATTGATATTCTGCGTTTCGCTCTTTCTATAGTTGCTTTTCGACATTTGTTTATCATTTGTTTTATTTGAAATGACGATATCGGATAATGGATATAACTGATAGAATTAGTATTGTTGGTACAATCCTATTCACTATTGGTGTGGTTTTGCATGTTTACTCAAATTTTTGTCTATATTGAGAGCGGGTCAAATTGACGCATATCGTAGAGATAGGTATACCACAAAGAGAAGTTCAATATATCAAAACTTTTAAAGAAAATAGACTACAATATATATTTTCTTCGATCAATGAATAAAAATCATTACAAGAGAAAAAATAAAAATGGAAACGGTTTCTGTAATTTCTCTTACAAAATTAAAGATGCGTCAAATTGATGCGTCCCGCAAACCTATTGTTAAATATAATAATATTACATATCTGTGTGAATTACTTGTTTTTATCAATTATTATCTTATCAGTTTTAATTACTTCTTTTTAATGATAAATCAATCTAAGGGGATTTTTTCATTATGATGCAATTCAATTTTGTAATCAATGATAATAATGAGTGATTAAATTTTTATGTACATTATCATAAAAAGATATAAAAAATCTTTTGGTGCAGTGATGGGCTCTTTTGTTATGCTGTTCCATAGGGGGAGGGAATCTAGTGTTAACACACTTTGTCTTTCGCTTCTGGTCCTATTTTTGAAACATTGCATGTTGAATGGCAGAACTCAACATCATACTTTGCCTTGACACAAGAAATGATAATATTTTATTTCCTCAAGTGGGATTTGAACCCAAAATCTGTCACATTTAAAGTAACATGCTTGTGGCCCTGCACAAAGACTGGCCTCAAGAAAAGTAGTAAAGGATTTACAAGTCAATTTTTTTGTCTCTGTCCAAGTGAGAAACAAATCCACCATTATTGTGTTAGCCTTAAATTTATTATTAGTTTGTTTATATAGACTTTAAGATGTAAACTGTAAAATTTCCATTCTCATAGGAATTTCAAGAAATTCTCTGTCAGTGCTCCATTACAGTTTCTAATTTAAGTCTAGTAGTTTTGTCTTTCAGTTATAGAAAACATTTATGTATATATATGTTTATTTATGTATATATATATGTTTGTATTTTTATACCTTTATCTAAATAATAGAAATAAGATATTTTTTTTATATGACAGCCAAGCAAAATGCTAAGTGTGTTTTAGTGGGGATAATTTTGTTTTAATTAATATAATTCCTTTTAACCTTAATTATTTATTAAAATTAGGTAAATTATTTAGTTAATTATAAAAATAGAAAATTATTTTGAGAACACAAGTTTCATATTAATTATGACATGTTAATCTTCTTTTATATTTGTAATACATTATATATGAACTTTGTATAATATTTTTCTTGACTTTGTATTGTATCCTACATAAGACAGTATAGGCTGCAGAGGGAACCTTTAACCTATAGTAACGACGGAGTGTCTTCCACAAGGCTTCTAATATTATGTGTTATTATTTAACTACTTTGATGCTCATTTGCAGAATTATTAAATAATTTTAAAAAAGCCAATAAAAATTAGTAAAAGTTATTAACTTTTACTATAATGATATTTGAATAATTGAATAATAATGATATTTTTAATTTCATTTATGTTACAACACTGTAAAATAGTAACAATAAGTTTTATGCATGATTTTGTCATCAAATTAGAATAATTGGAAACTAATCAATAAACACAATCAATTACATTTATATTAATTAGAAAAACAATATATGTACTATTTATATGCGTTTAAGTAAAACTGCTTATTCATTCAAAGATAGTTCTAGAACTTCTAATCAATTTGATCATAGGTTTTGCTTGTTCTATAGAATACTTACCAACACAACCTCTAGTGGAGACGTTTTGGCGTTGTAAGAAACATTGGAGGTCACGGACTTTCAAGTGGCTTATTGTTTGTCTGACCAAAGGTCTAGTCGAGAGGACCCTACAAGGAACACACATAGTGCCTCCTCCTCGACGAAGGCACCCGCTGCAATAGTACCTCTCGCATTCAGAACAAGCCCGTTTCCTTTTAAACACACTAAACTGAACCGCGCAACTCTCGCACGGCATTTTTAAGCAATTATTTTCTTGTTCTATCATCAGATGTTATATTCTACCACTTTTAATTTCAGAAGTCATTTTTGCACTCATTAACCTTGTAAAATCATAATTTATTTATTTTAATGATTTAATCTTATAATAATTTACTTTGTAATTTAACACATTGAATGTTATAAAGAGTTATTTCGTATAAAAAAACCAAAACATCACACAAGTCACAACTGCCATCATGAAAAACAACGTTTCGTAGATGTTCACAGATTAAAGTGCAATTATGAATTAAAGAATTAATATACCACAGATTATATATAAGTAATATTAGAAGTCTTGTCAAATGCTACAACATTCCAGTGTGAGATCTTTAGGGTAATGTTAGTGATGATAATAATTTTATCAATTTTAAAGCTGTTTTATATTTGGATATCTGATAAACACTACTACTGTACGAGTACGAGGGGATAACACTCAATATCTAGCAATGATTTGAACTTGGAACGATTTCGTAAGCAGAAAAACATAATACAAATTAAAGAACATAGTAACATGAATTATATAAAAACTAATAGATATTAATTAACTATGGTTTTGAAGCTATCTTTTCAACCGATCGGCAGAGGGCGTTGTCAGACAAAACAAGTTAAAATAATGGTGTGCTCGAATATCGTTATATCATAGAATGTTACATATAGAATATTTCAACATTTGGAGAGGTACAAAAGATATAACAGTTTGTTGCCATAAAAACTGTCCACTTATAAAGAATGTTGCTAGGCCATGTTGTAGTTTTTACCTCAAATTTGTCTATTTTTTAAAGCTCAGGTCAATGCTTCATCTTTTTAGGATTTTTTTCAAAATATAAAGTTTATAATTTTTTATAAATTTTATCTGTGTAAAAAAAATAATAATGTATTTTTTTATGGAAAAAGACAAGGCAAACGAGCGTTCGGGTCACCTGATGGTAAGTGACTACCATCGCCCACGACCCCGTGCAACACCACAGGTGCGTTGCCGGTCTTTAACGTGGGTTGGGCGCCGGAGCCCGGCATTACCTGATGCGAAACGCAGTGGCATAAAGCCACTACTTCATGCCGGTTTTAAATGCCGGGGATGGTAATGATCTGGTCGAATCTGCCCATGCGTGTTGCCATTGCTGGCGACGTGACTCTACCACATGTACTTTAGTCGCCTCTTACGAAACCACCAGTACGAGGATGATTCTATTCTAGGCCGGGATTACACGGCAATGTAAGACTTTATGTCTCTTTATATTAACGTAATATCTGTTGAATAATGTTCTACTATTTGTTTGTCTATAATCCTTATAATTTGTATTATATAATTCAAATCTTTACATTTATTAGAAATAAAAGTCGCCTCTGGCATTCTGATATGATATTACCATCTCAATCATATCTTTTGTTTATTTTTTATAAAACTAACTTTAAGATTATGTTTTAAACATAATAAATGAAAAAAAAAATACGTACGTATTTTTAAAAATAGCTTAGAAGTTGCATATTATTTAAATCAATTATAGATTATTTTAAATCTGGACTCATGATTGCATTTTATTTCTTTATTTGAAATAAAGAAAAAAATGGAATATTCTACTCGCTGAGGACAGGATTCGAACCTGCGCGGGTAGAACCCATTGGATTTCAAGTCCAACTCCTTAACCACTCGGACACCTCAGCTGTGACAATTGATATCAAATTTAATGTCACATTATATATTTTTTTTTCATACAACATGAGATTGGAGAAGTCTTCGGTGCACAACTGGCACGTTAAGGATATCCTAAACTAAGAACAGAACAGAATATTGCTTTTTTAAAATATTTGTATAATGCTAAATTAGTAATAGTTTTAATGTTATTCACTGAACACTCAACTTAAAATATGTACGTATGTATTGTGATACACAACTCTTAATTATATCAAGTTGACCGCATGAGTGTTGCTGGCTATTTTATCTAGAACTTATAATGATATCAAATTAAAATAAAAAACTTGAATAAACAAGTGACAGTCGAATAATAATATTGTACTTATTTCCCATGTGTCAAATAACGCATTAAACAATTCGCTAATTGTTACTACTTCGATTAAATATGTGGTATAAAGAGAGAATCTAATTTTTTTCAAAGGTTCACGCTTTATCCTGCATAGCAGAGAAGAAAGAGGGAGTCAAGAGTTAAATAAATTCAGCTCCCGCGCACTGCCGAATTTTTTAGACATTGCCTGTTGAGAAACTGCGAAACTCAACGTAATGGAAAAAATGGAAAATACACAATAATCTAATCTCTGATCTAAATTAACGCAAACTATTATCTAAATAGAATTTGTTCTCAAATTGTACATATTTTATTGATGTGACATCCAGTCAGATCTGGTCAAAAGTAAGTACATAGTTATATTATAAATGTTTCATGTAGCTGAGGTGTCCGAGTGGTTAAGGAGTTGGACTTGAAATCCAATGGCTTCTACCCGCGCAGGTTCGAATCCTGTCCTCAGCGAGATTTGTATATTTTGTATTTTACCTTATTCTGTTTTCAATTTTAATACGAATTGTATTCATAATTTCTTGCTGCTGCTGTCTTCTCTTCTCTCTCGGGTAAGTAGTCGCATTTAATTTTATTCTGCCTTTTTGGCTGAAATTAAAAAAAATTGCCCAAGTTTTGCAACAGAAGAAAACTATTTCGCAACCCATTTGATAAATTCACCACACGGGTTGCGGAGTGAGTAGCTCAGTGCTGCAGTGGCGTAACGGGCGTAACTCGCGCCCGGTGCAAAATACCTTTTCAGCGCCCCCCAGACGAACATTTTTGCAGTTTTGCAGACCTTTTGTGAGTAGCGCCCGGGGCATGATGATTAACTTACAGATAGATACGTACGAAATTTTACATTAAGTCCTAAAATTCAAAGTACATTGCGACTGTGTTTTTATTTTATTAGTGCTCTCATACTAATACGCGTCACCTAAATATATGAAAAACCTTTTAAAATACAGTATAAAAGAAAATCTATATTTTGTAGTCTGTCAAAGTTACCCTCATCAAATGCGTAACTTCGACAAGTTTCGAAAGTATAGTAATTTTTTTGTTATTATTCTTCTTATTAATTTATAATTTTTTCTATTAATTTAGTAGTAGGTAATATTGGTTCATGTTCATGAATGTAGCTGATGTGTTGTATAAGGTATATTACAATAAAATGGAGAATCAGTTTAGAGTGTTTAGTATTTGTAATTAGATATATATTTTTAATTAGCATCCATAAATACTTTTAATACAATTTTTTCAGGCAAATTAAAAAGAAAACAAGTTTAAATAATTTAAGTAAACAAAATAATTGTAACAACTAGAGTATTAATTGTCTATCCACATCCCCTCCATAATCCCCCCAAAATCGTCATCTATTATGTAGAACTCAGGCTCTTTTATACTAATTTTACGGGTATCTATTGTAGATACAACACCATCATATTTTTTTTTAATTTCAGACGGCAATTCATTCAGTACGTTTGATGTTAATGATGCTAAAGTAACATTATCTTCATCTATTTTTGTGGTTTCCTTGTGCTGAGTCTTTAAGACTCAGTCTTAAGCTCTTTTCGTTTTTAAAATTAACATATAAATAAAAATAGTCAATAGTATTGTATCATACGGAAAAATTATCGAAACTATTTCGAAGTACCACTGTCAATGTTAACTTTGATTCGTTCGGGACGAATTAAAGTTACCCAGATTGTCTGTACTAGTTTTCACTTAAATTCAAAAAAACATCCTAAGTTAGTTATTATTTTTTTTTTTAAAAATAAAATCAAATAAATCAGCTTCACGCTGTATCCCGCACACAGCAGGGTAGGCAGAGGGAACCTAGTGTTAAGACACTCCGTTCCCCACTTTCTGCCGAATTCTGGAGGCATTGCGTGTTGAGTGGCAGAACTTAACGCCGCGCTTAACCTCGACACCAGAGCGAAGAAATGGAAATATAAATGTAAGTAAATATTTCATCTCCTCGAGTGGGGATCGAACCCACAACCAGTCGGTTACAGTCACACCTCGTGCCGCTGCGCCACGACCGGCCTCACCTCTATTTTTTTTTAAATCAAGTGTTAATCGAATCTGCAACGATCACGTGCACATTTGGAAACTGCCTCAATTATATTTAATTCTCATAGAAATATTAATAATTTTTCCTTTTTTTATATATAATAAAAAAATATAATAAAAGTGAATTGTATTTTTTAAGGAAAAAATTATAAAAATCTTATTATTTAAATATTTAAAAAGCTCGCTGAGGACAGGATTCGAACCTGCGCGGGTAGAACCCATTGGATTTCAAGTCCAACTCCTTAACCACTCGGACACCTCAGCTGTCTTTAATCGATGAAATATTTAAAACATATAATAATAAATAGTAGAGGCCGTCTTAGCGCAGTAGGAAAGCATCTGTGAACGAGAGGGTTCGTATCTGCTCGGAGGAACGATCTTATTTATGTAAGTCATTCAACACTCAATGTATTGTAAAGTGGGAAACAGTTTTTTTTAACACAAGGTTTCCTTTGCCTACTCTGCTATATGCGGAATACACAGAGAAGCTAAAAAGAAACTAAAAGATATTTGGTCAATGTGATGCAATAGTTGCATAGTGAACAAAGTCTCTGCCTATAATGCTATATTTATTCCGTATGAACGCAAAAAATGCATAAAAGCAAAAAAAAGTTTATTTATATAATATTTGGAAGCAATCGAAATCATTAAAATATCATAATATAATTATGTTTAAGTAGTACAAATCAAAACACTTGTTTAAATACATAATAATCAATTTGTACTACTATGAATATTTTATTTATAGTATTATATACAGCTGAGGTGTCCGAGTGGTTAAGGAGTTGGACTTGAAATCCAATGGGTTCTACCCGCGCAGGTTCGAATCCTGTCCTCAGCGATACTATTTTATTACTTTGTAAAATATTTATTATAAGCTTTAAAAGATGTTTTTTTAGCATTTTTTTAATAAGATTTAAATAAATAAAAAGTTAAGTAAATCTAGTTTCTATAAATGACATTACAGTTTTTATAATTGTTTTTTACTATATTTCTTCTGAACTCTGGATTGTATAAATTAAATAGTAATTATACATATAGTAGTAAAAAATATGAAATATATATCCATTTTTTAATTTATTTTATTTTGATCAGGAGAAGATCTCGGTTGACCTTCGAGAACATAGTAACGATGATACCAGAAGACAATCACTCAAAAACATTTACAGAACCTTCCAGAGTGCATGAATAAAGGGGTTGATGACAGTGGATAAAAGAGTTAAATGACTGCCTGCCCTGGTAGTCAAAAACCGTGAAGCAAAAAGAAAAATGTCGATAGAGAGGAATACTCTAGCATTCCATTATTTTTTAACCCTGTGTGTACCCATCTTGTTACAGAGACGAAATGCTATCTCATCGTATTTTTAAGCGGTCCATTTATTTAGCTTCACACTGTTTCCTGTATATAGCAGGGTAGGCAGAAGGAGCCTAGTGTTAAGACGCTCTCAACTTTCCGCATAATCCTGAAGGCATTACGTATTGAGTGGGGCAACTCATCTCATTTACAATAAAGTAAATATATATCTATCTATAATTTTATATATAGGTTCTTATAAATTTACTAAACAACATATGTTTCTAAAATAATGTATTTGTTTAAGATTTTTTTTTGTTTCATGTAAGGTATAAGTTGATTCTTAATATACCGGATAGTCCTTATTCTACACTTTCTGACGTATCGATTTAAATGCTTAAATTTTTGCCACAAATTTAAATAATGATTTGAACCTGTAGCTTATTAGCCCGCCCAACCCACCTTACAGACAGGCAACGCACCTGTAGCTCCTCTGGTGTTGCACGGGGTCGTGGGCGGCGGTGATCACTAACCATCAGGTGACCCGCACGCTCGTTTGCCTTGTCTTTTTCCATAAAAAAAAAATTAGGTAATATATCAAACAAGTTCCTATATGCTCTAGAAAGGTCGTTATATAAATATATATAAATTATTATTATAAGGAAAAAATTGGAATTTTCTCAAGCATTCGGCGGGTTGTTGAAGCAAATGTTTCTTTGAAGTGGTGATTCACGCCTCAATCAGTTCTAAGAAGCGGTCGGGATGCTGCTCCTGGGTCAGGGTTCGCTATACAATAACATGAAAATTTAACACTTTTCAAATGTTATTTCAACTTAGGAAATTAAATAATATCTTAGAAAATGTAAAAAGTTGAAAGTAGTGAGATTTGACGTTTTTCAAGGGGGTTAAAATTCGGCTTTCTTAAATTTTATAATTTTTAATATTTTTTAAAAAGATAATATTTGTTACTTATATTTTTTTCATATTTATTAAGTTATTTTGTTAAAATTAAACATTTCCGGATTAATGATAGGAAATATGGAAGTAAATAGTCGACTGTTCGTTCGTGCATTTAAATGCCCAGATGATTGCGAAACATTTTTTTTTCTTTACGTGTATTTTTTTTCTTTTTTTCTTATATTTTAAAAATATTTTGCAATGTAGGTTGAGGATTAGGAGAAGGAGAAGGTTAAGTTTGCTGTAACAAAACGAGGAAAGGAAAATATTTTCCCCTAGTGGGATTCGAACACTTAAACGTCGCGTTTATCGTCATAAGATCAAATCAGATAATAAATACAATAATATTATTTAAAACCTGTCAGCCCTACGCAACCCGCGGAGAGTACAGTTAACTTAGAATATTTTTATAAAAATATGTACCTACTCACATAAAAGCGCCTTACAAAAATTATACAGTATTTTTATAAACTAACTAAACTTACAAATAGGTATACAACATTTTGCGAATAGACTTTTTTGCTGGCGCTAACGAACTGTTGACTTAACTTCTTGTTACCTTTTAAAAACAAAAACTAGAAGAAATTCTCGCATTTTTCTGTAAAAAAATATATAAAAAATAAGTAGCGGAGCTTCAAAGCGATTGACTGTATGCGCGATGGTTGTGGGTTCGATTTCTACTCGGGGAATGATTTAGTTTTATTTATACTACACGCTTTACTTAGATAATTTGGGCGGTGTGTGGGATTCAGAGTATCTTAACACTAGGTCCTCTGCCTATTTCAATATATAACTACAGGATACAGCGTGAAGCTAAAATAAAATCATCCTTTTTCCGATGTTCCTTTCCTGCCTTTAAAAAAGTTCTCTTTTAAAAATTTATAATTTTAGTATTTAGTTATAACATATAATTTTTATTTCGCCAAGTAAGTATTCTATTTATAAATGTATGATAAATTTATAGCTTAAATACACTAAAATGATATGAATACTACGCTTATTATGGGGAAGCCCCTAATAATAATAGTAAAGCATTTTTTTTGTATGATAGTATCACATTTGGGTACAATAAGAAAAAGAATTATACCTACAAAAAAATATATATATATATATATATATATATATATATATATATATATATATATATATATATATATATATATATATATGTATTTTTTTCAACTTCACGCTGTACCCCTTATTGCAGAATAATCAGAGGAACTTTCGCCACTTTCCGCCGAATTATTAAGGTATTATATGCTGAGTGGCAGAACACAACGCTGCGCTTTGCCAGAGAGAAAATATTAATAAATAATAATTAAATACTCTTACAGGGTATCGAACCCACATCCGTATCGTTTACAATCAAATCCTTGTGACGGCTTCTTATTATTTTATCTACACAAAACAATTTTCTTAAGACTTAGTATAAGAATAAGATAAAAGAGATAAGAAGAGAACGAAAAATAACTTACATTCGTACATATTTGTAAGTAAGGCTATCGTGTCTTAATAAAAGTGACAGATCGGTCGATCTTGGTGCGATTCCTTTTTAAAGAAATGATGTTCTTGTAAACCACTGGACATCTACTTTATAGCTTAACTTAATTTGATGTAGCTGATTTATGGTTGAGCCAGGACCTGAGGAGTGGCTTCGATTTTGATCTTCAAAGATTACTATTACATATTTGTACTTTTTGAACACAATTTCTCCTATTATTCTCTCTTAATTACAGGTAGAGATCATGTTGCGAGGCAAATGTAAACTAGACGGTGACAGTATCTTGCATACAGACAAACAAATAATCATCATTTTTATTTACTTAAATTTATATTTTCATTTCTTCGCCCTGGTGTCGAGGTTAAGCGTGGCGTTGAGTTCTGCCACTCAACACGCAATGCCTCCAGAATTCGGCAGAAAGTGGGGAACGGGAGTGTCTTAATACTAGGTTCCCTCTGCCTACCCTGCTGTGTGCGGGATACAGCGTGAAGCTGATCATTTTTATCCTTTTTTATATATATAAAAGAAAGAAATGATTGTTTTTTTTGTCAATCGATTGTCTATATTATGCACATAATATGTCATATAACACGATATAAATATGCTTACTAGCTCGGTTGACATTTGACTCTAGTTCGCAAACACTGTGTCAGCAATGACCGCACAATTTTAAATAGGCACTAAAAGTATTGTGCAATATGTATTTTTCCAGTAACATATTAGAAATTGTATACAAATTTAATAGTTTTTTGTGATTTTGTAATAAATTATAAAAAACTCTAGCTTCACGCTTTATTCCGCATATAGCAGGTCGCCTACCTTAAGGAAGACTTTTTTACAGAAGACACTCCGTTCTCTACTTTCTGTCCTATTTTCAAGACATGCATGGTGAGTGGTGCAAGACAAATTGTTTTGTTTCCAGAGCGTAAAAATTAAAATTCTTCACTCCCCCGATAGGGAATCGAACACACAACCGCTGTGTTTAAAGACATTAAATCGGGATTAATTATACATATTTTTATTATATTTATTTCTATTAAGCTGAAAAGTTTGGCAGGTTGAATGCGTCATATGCTAATATATGAAGCATCTTTACTCATAGATATCCTCTAGTTATTTTCATTTGAGAACTCGAGTGACAAATAAATTGGAAATAAAACAAACATAAAATATCAATAAAATTAAAACTTACATTTTGCAATACAACATTATAACTATTTTTCTAAACAACATTGAAATTATGGAACTTCATCTTCCGTTTTCCGTGCTTTAGAAATATTGCTTACTAAAGCCCGAATTTATATTTAATTTGCATCATCTTGAGGGTGACCTTGTGATACTGTTTTCATTCCTAGATTATTATAATTTATAAATGAAAACGGCTTCTCAAGATTCTCAATGATCGATATCAGAGTTGAGTTTGTCGTCATCAGTCGTGGTCGGTTTATAAATACAAACCTAAGTGAAACATGAAGTAGTCGCCGCAAAGCGTCTGACTGTAAACGCGAAGGCTGTGGGTTCTAATTCCGCTAGGGGAAATTAATTATATACGTTTCCTCGCTCTGACAAATCCTCATCTGCTATATTGATGTGCATAATGGAGATAAAAGGACATCTGAGATCAGTCATGGCGCAGAGGCAAAGTGTGCAGTTTGTAGGTTTAATTCACACTCTAGGAAATGAAATAATTCGATTTTAATTCCCTCAGTCTGGTAACTAGGCAAAGCGCGGAGTTTAGTACCGCCACTCAAAAGGCAATGCCTCCAGAATTTGACGGAAAGTGGGAAAGTGTCAAGTGTCTTAATGGGAACGAAGTATCTTAATACTAGGTTCCCTCTGCGTACCCTACTAAATGTGGGATACAATGAGGAGCTAAAAATAAAATATAAAAAGTAACGAGGCAGACCAGATAACGTACAGTTAGATAAAAGATTGCTGAAATATCTTATAATTAAGTTCAGGAGAGGATACTTACTTGCTATGTAGGCGGTTTAGGTACCTTTAGTTACAGAACTTTAGAGCTTTGAACGAATTCTTTGAAGTTACATGATTCTTGAGAAATTTTCAATTAATTCTCTCAAAATATCTTATGAGTATTTTGCTTACACAAATTAATATTTTATAAAAAAGTAGAGATTATATTTTTTAAAAGTTTAGTTTAAATTTTAAATAAATTATTATTTATTACGGACCTTTTAAGATCTTTCAGATTAGAATGCTATATTTCAAATATCATATGAGATATACAAAACACTGTATCCAGGTAAAGCGCGGCGTTGAGTTCCACCGCTCATCACGCAATGCCTGATTTTGGCGGAAAGTTGGAAATGGATGTATCTTAACACTAAATTCTCTCTGCCTATCATGCTGTTTGCGGGATTCAGCTGAAGAAGCTGATTTATTTATTTATTTTAAATTCCTAGAAAACACGATAATTATAACAAAAACATTGGAGTTAGGGTAGTTATAGTGCCATACATTTTTAAAAACATTGGCAAAACAAATTGCACTATACAGTTTATGGGTGGTTCCAGAGTGAGGATCCAAATTATGAACGAAAAGGAATGAAATATCATTTTTTTAATGTAAGAGATTGGTATAACAAAAAAAAATCCATTTTTATTGTTTTATCGAAAGGCGAACAAATGAACATGTCGTCTTCTTTTAATTCAATTAGGAAACAAAAAAAAAACTATTTCAGGCTCTTTCTCTTGCAAAGTAGACAAAGGAAACCTGCGATAAGAGATTCCGGTCTCCAAACTTCAAGCTCAATTTTCAAGATATATATGTTTTGAGTGAAAAACTGACCTGAACTAAAACCACCACGCTTTTTCTACTAGAACTGGGGAAATGAAATGTAACGTACATATGTATATTCATTTGACCAAGTGTAAATTGAACCCACAGCCACCGTGATTGGAGTCGGACGGTGTCCCACTGCGCCATTAAGATTCAAACCATACAAAAATATTGCCTAAAGCATAAAAATGTACAAAAAATAAAATAAAAAAATATATAAATATATAAATCGTAATAATTTATTATCAAAACTGGAGTAAGTGACGTCACCGCATACGTATTTAAGTAAGTATCTCGCAAGTTTTCATTGTTCTTGACCGATAGCGATCATGCGTCAGTGCCAATGGAATTTATTGATATATTTAATTAATTAATAAATCTTTTTTTGTATATATTACTCGCGGCTTGGTCCGTGTGGTTGATTGGACATAACTCAGGGTCGTGTACGACACTTGTCTTAATATAAGTTTTTCCTTTTAAAAGGGTAGGTAGAGGGAACCTAGTGTTAAACCACTTCGTTTTCCGCTGTGTCCGGAAGGGTAGGGAAGGCAGAGGGAGTCTAGCGTTAAAACATCCGTTTCCCAAATTTCATCCAAATTTGCAGCATTGCGTGTTTAGTGGTGGAACTCAACGCAACATTTTGTCGTGTCACCAGAGCCAGAGTATGCAAATGAAAATAATTCATTACTTCATGTGGAATCGGCACCCACATACTATCGCGCTCACACTCAAGATATATGTCGTTGCGCCATGAGGGTCTCATACTTTTTATTGAAATTATTAAATCACGTAAAATGTTTGCTAAATACGTATTTTTCTACAGCATGTTAGTCGCGACCGAGTGCTTGATGACGTTGTTTTAGTCACGACACAAACGCCCAAGATTATTGTAGATCCAAAACGAATTCGTGGAATAAAATGTAAGATAAAGGTTCGCTTTCCTTATCCTAAGAAATTATGACGGTTATAACGGCATACCTATAGTTACTATAGGTAACGGTTGTGAGTTCGATCCCCACTCGAGGAGATGAAATATTTACTTAAATTTATATTTCCATTTCTTCGCTCTGGTGTCGAGGTTAAGCGCGGAGTTGAGTTCTGCCACTCAACACGCAATGCCTCAAGAATTCGGCAGAAAATGGGGAACGGAGTGTCTTAACACTAGGTTCCCTCTGCCTACCCTGCTGTGTGCGGGATACAGCGTGAAGCTAATTTTTTTTTTTATAGTATAGTAAAAATATATATAAATTTTTAGCTTCAAGAAGTTACCTAGTATTAAGACACTCCGTTCTTCATATTTCGCTGTACTTTCGAGACATTACGTGTTGAGTAGCAGAACTCGTCGTCGTACTTTGTCTTCGTCACCACAGCGAGCAAATGAAAACTAATTCTGCCGAGTCGGAATCGAACTCATAACCACCGCGATATACAGTCAGATGTCCGGACCGCTTCTACACCACGACAACTATAGGATAAAAAGTAATTGTTTATTTTTTTACATTGAAAAAATATTTGTAAGGCCAACCGCGGTGCAGTGTCACAAAAGTGCGACTCTAAACGAGACAGATTGTGGGTTCGATTCCGTCTCGAGGAAAAGAAATATTGAATATTTCCATTTCCTCGCTCTGATAAATAGTCAAAACGCGGAGTGGAGTTACGCCACTCAACACGCAAAGTTTCTAGAATTCGGTGGAAAGTGGGAACAGAAGTGTCTTAATGGGAACGGAGTGTCTTAACAAGTTAACACTAGGTTCCCAGGCCCCTCTCCTGACCATGATATGTGCTGGATACAACGTGAAGCTAAAAAAAAAGAATTTTTAAAAGATTGAATTTGCCTAGGCCAAGAACAGTAGTCAGTAGTCAACGACCCGAACTGAGTCAGCTGCCGGCAGTCACGCCACCGCGTACGGTATCTGCAGACAATATAAGAATTGCATATTTTTCTGTATTAGTTTAATAAATCTATGAGTTATACTTTTTTAGAAAAAGTATAAAATTTTAACGTTAGATTTTTTGTATGTTTTATATTTTTTTTATTATTAAATGTGGAAGAAACATTTTACAAAATATTAAAAAGCTATGAATTATTTAAATATATAAGTTTAGAAATAATAAACAAAATTTAATTTTGCTATGTCGATAAATTTTGTTTTTTTTTAAATAGTAAAAGAGGCTGATCAAACTTTTTTCATCTTATATTTTTTTCATGCATAAATCAGAGTAGGCAGAGGGAAGCTAGTGTTAAGACTGCTGTTGTTGTGGAGTGGCTTAACTCAACGCCGCACTTTGTGAAAGGAGAACTCTAATACACTGGGTATAACAATTATAAAACCGTCACTCTTCGTATCACTTTATTAACACGTTAAACTTAGGGCTATCACTTATAACGCTTAACACTTCACTTAAATCACTTAGATCTACTATCACTTTAAATAACTTTTCTTCAGAGCTTGTTGCCTGTATTACAACGTTAGGAAGACTGTATTTAATTGTGATTTTATGGGGTTTTTATAGTACAACATCCCTCCCAAAACTAAGCTTACCGGAAGTATCTCAATTTCATAATTTACAATAAACATAGTTTCAATAGATTATAAATTAAGTATATTAACAATATTTAATTTTAAATAACATCCCTATCATTAGTTACAGGATTTCATTTAGTTTATAATCTCATAACAATATTATATAGCAACTTCCTATAATAACTCAATCACTATTAAAATATTTAATTGAACTCAAATTACTAATTCATAATAACAATATTTATTACGACTCCTACATATATATATTAACAAAATAATTTCTTCTACAATTTTTATTTTCACTTAACAATATCATAACAAATTCTTTTTATTACAATTTTATTTCGTTTCATTCTGATTAATCATATTAACATCTCTTTTATTATAAACTCATATTTAATACTACCGCTATCACTATAACAACTCCATCACTAATAAAATATTTAATTGACCTCACATTACTAATTCATAATAACAACATACATATATTAACAAAACAATTTCTTTTATAATTTTTATTTTACTCTTAACAATATCACAACAACTTCTCTTTATTTAAATACACAATTTTATTTCGTTTTATTCTGATTAATCATTTTAACATCTCTTTTACTATAAACTCATATTTAATACTACCGCTAACATT
>JAATLQ010006257.1:4232-26433 GCA_013421005.1 Heliconius erato x Heliconius himera | reverse complement strand
TTAGACAGAAATATGCTCACTGTATGTTATCCTTAGAAGATACAAATATGCTGTCGCTGACTTTTTTGTAGATCTTATTAAGAGGAATAATACTCTAGTACATTATTTTCATGTAGGACTTACCATTAAAGCAGCGCATGCGTGAAAGTGTCTCAACGGGTAGGACTTTATGCACATTTATCATATTTATGTCAAATTACAATAAAATATACATATAATAAACCATATATAAACCTTCCTTGAGAAATACTCTACCTAATGGTGAAAACTGCATCAAAATCCGTTGACTGGTTTAGAAGAAGATCGCTTAGAAAGGCCAGACAGAGACGAAATGCGTTCTTATTTTATAAGATATAGAGATTTATAATTATTAATTATAGATGTTCATATGCAACAAGTTTATCAGCGCATTTTTGATGAATTTATTTAAAAATAAATTATATTATTACACGAGTACTGGATAAAATTATTTGAACATTCTTTTTCGCGGTCATCTGTTTGTGTATACAAGCACTCTGTAATAGGCAGTTAGTTTCAAGAATACATGCTTTATAAAGATAATAAATCTTTTCAAAATGGATCATAAATATCACTAAAAACATAAACCCAAACGTTATATCACAAAATGTAAAGTAAGCTAGATAAAACAAGTCCTGATACAACTCCGCCACCGCTTTACAATCTGACACTGAATAACTTATCGAGTTTCACAATGTTCTGTCTTGGAAATTAGGTAACGGATGGATCAATCGAAATTCACGCCTTATTGTTCATTTCTATACTTTGGAGCTGAGGAATTGTAAAATAATTTTTCATTTTTTCAATTAATAGGTATAGAAAATTACCTATTTTCTTTATTTAAGTTTGATTATTTAGTTTTCTTGTACGTATCCTGCCTATAGCCGGGTAAGCAGAGGAAACCTAGTATTAAGACACTCCGTTCTCCACATACGCATGTATAGATTTATACGTTATTTTAAAAGGCTTCGCTTGCTTAACTCCTGCTCGACCTTTTTCCTTTCCTTCAACTATAAGCATACAATAAATATATTAAACACACAAAATATAATTAAATAACAAACAGTTATGATCAGTACTACAGACTTATAAATCTCTTGCACGCTTAGATCTTAGATTTTTCTTTTTTATCAGGGTAAGCAGAGAGAACTTAGTGTAAAGATACTCCATTCTCTTTAAGCCACTTTTGTTCTCCACTCTCCGACTGATAATATAATCTTAGAAATAAATATTAATGCTGCAAATAAATATTTGAAAAAAAAAAATCTAATCATTAAAATTCAATTATTAAATTGATTTATATCACAGAGCCCCCGCCGTACTAACGAAATATATTCAGGTTCAATTAAAAATTTGTTAGCAACTGTGGCTTTTTATTGGTATTGTTATTAAAAAGAGCACCTACCTCGATAGAAATCTTTTTTATTAGACAATACAGCCATAATACAGCATATTAATATTTGAATAAAAATATATAAAAATGATTTAAGGTTAATGGATGGATATATTTTTATTATAGAATATAAAACGTATTGTTTAATGTAGTTATTATTGTTCAGCATATTTTTCTTTTGTTTAGTTAGCTTCACGCTTTATCTCTAGGGGAATAGTTAAAGAAAACGTAGACAACGGTTGACGATGGAAGGCTTATGAGTAACGAGCCAAGAACTGCAACCCCCCATACATTCCATCAGCTATCAGGGTCATACGGGCGCATTATGTTACGGTAGTTCAAGCTGTTGAGGCGACGTTCACCAGTATATATATTCCTGCTGGTGCGAAATTAGAATAAGAAACGAAAACCAGATGGCGGGTAGTGTAGAAGAAAATATTTTCAATAATAATATAAAAAAAAATCAGCTTCACTGCTGCTGTATCCCGCACACAGCAGAGTAGGCAGAGGGAACCTAGTGTTAAGACATTCCGTTTTCTACTTTCTTCCGAATTGTGGAGGCATTGCGTGTTGAGTGGCAGAACTCAACTAATAATACAAGAAATGTTAAAACAATTGTTCAATTGAATATTTAGCTATGTATCGCTGTGCCAATATGTATGATTACAACTTACGGTTCGGTTCATTTCGTACTTTACAAAACTATATAATGAAAAAAATGGCTGTACATTTAAAATTCTCAAAGCTTTCGAAGCTGATACTTAATATGTCACAATCCACGTAACTACCTTTGAAATAATAAGTATAATTTTTAAAATAAATTAAAACACAAAGCAGTGATTTTAAAAGATTTTCTTCTGCTCCATTAGCCAAATTAAAATTCGAGAAAAAAAATGTATAGCAAATTTCCGTTAGCCTCATTTGGTCGAGGGGCTGGAACCATTTAATCATTCTTTTTCGCGGTCATCTGTTTGTGTATAAGTGCGTACGTTTTTTACAATTTAATAATGTTTGGCCAAAAATTCTAACAATTTTTTTAAGATTATAGTGTTTTAACCCTTAAGAGCTATAATGAATTATATAACCCACTAAGACTATAATGGTTGTAAAAACATCTTATTTTTAAAATTAATAATTACGTGTAAGAAATTATGAACAACTTACTTTTACCAGTTAGTTTGGATCTATGTTAAAAAATATATGTATAATATTTTTGTAAAAAAAAACTCGGAAAAAATTCAATTTGAAAATATGATTTAAACAGCTAACTATACAAGAGGGAACCATAATGTTTTCTTTTTTATAACAGAATGAAATCTAAATACAAATCAAAGTTTTTATTTCTGTTAAGTATAAAGTGTTGCTCTTAACCTGGCTAACTTTTATAAATTATATATTTTAAAAAATATATAGAATTTTTCCTCACAAGTGTGACAAAAAAAAACTTTAAATTCTTAGGGAACTATTAGTTTCAGTCATTTTCAAATATTTTTATTAAAACTTACAACACAATGACGGAAAAATCTAGAAAATATAAATTAGTAGATTTTGGCTTAAAAAAACATTTAACCTTTCTAGTTTATTTCATACAAAATGAGTGCATACGACCGCAAGCATAAGTTTGTCAACTTTTATAAGTTGTACTTCTAGTTGATCTCAAATTAGTAGGCAATCCTCGGTCGGTGAGTCCATTTTTTTTAAAAAAACTAAAACACGTTTATGCACCAAGACAACAAAGTATGCACCAAGACTCTTTGTTTCTATCTTCTGTAATTTAAAAAATACTTTTACGTCATTGGTGCTTCAAATAATCCAAATGTTATTTATGAGCAGAATTAAGAGGTTTCATTGCCAATATCTAATAATTTCTCATATTTTCAGTTTGTTGTGTTATTTTTGTTGCAATTCACAATATATTAAAATATCTTAAACAATTTTAATTTACATTTTTTTGTAAGTCATCAAATTTCTTAATATAGACTACTTTCGTCATAATATAGAAGCACGTAAAATTCAATTGGCATATGAATTTGTGACGCAATATGACGAAATATATGCCGGAGACGTATTAAAAAGTTTTAAACTGGAGTCTCGAAGTCACACGAGCTTTGCTTCTTTCGCTAACTCACTTGACTTTCTCAATGTAGAATTAATACCACACGATTCTGTAAGTAATATGAAAATGTAAAAGAAATTGGTTTCTTCTAAATATGCAAAATCCTTTATATAAATCTTTATAAGTTTTTAAATGATTGTCGTTATTTTAAAACTAGTTTATTACCCGCGGCTTCACTCTTATGATGAAATGAAAATAACTACGAATTGTATAGATTGATATAGCCTATATATAGCTTTTCTCGATAAATGGAATATCCAACACAAATATTTTTTTATTTGCTTCTTATAAATAGATAAGCGCGTTCAATTAATTAATATCTTCAGCTTTATTATAGAGGCTAGTCGTGCAGCGGCACGAAGTGTGACTGTAAAACCGACTGGTTGTGGGTTCGATCGCGACTCGAGGAGATGAAATATTTAATTAAATGTATATCATAATCATTACTTTTCCATTGTTATTAATAGTATATTTATTAAGGAACAAATCTACCAAATTTGATATTTATAGCATTAATAGTAAGCATGTAATTTGAAAAAAATGCTAAAATGAGAGAATTCAAAATCTTTAATCGTTATTTTCCGAAATTCTACTTTTTTGGATTATGCCTTTATATTACTGAGGGTGCGATATGTATGAGTTGTACTACTTGGTACAATTGTAGTACCATATTTAATCAGTCTTATAGTATGTACTACAATTTATAACATACAAATAATATACAACCCGGTACAGCTTCTTTCATATATTGAAGCTTTACAAAATAGATACACGAGTAAACCAATGTAGTCCCAGATTTTCAGACAACAAGCAGCTTACGTAGGTTGCTTGGATGTGTTTTCCACGAGAGTGCAAATATAAATTTATTTAGATATAGACTATTTTTATCTAATATCATTTCACAATATAAGCCTAAAAACAAAACAAATTAGCATTTTAAGTTAATAAACTTACTAAACCACATAATGCCCCACATAAATGTTACAGAAGGTTTTTAGTAAGATAAAATACTGCATTTATTGATTGACAATTTTGTTATATTTTGTCTGTACATTTAGTAATTCTAACTGAAACAGATAGAGGGACACTTAAAAATAATAATAGAAAGCAAAAAGATTTTTTTTTAATTTCTTATCTGTCTGTCTGTCTGTCTGTCTGTCGACATATTTTTGTCCGCATTTTTCTCAGAAAGTACTGAACCGATTTACTTGAAAATTCCATCAATTGCTTTGTTTTAACTCAACTTAAATACTAAAGTTTAGTTCATCAAAATCGGTTCATTAAAAAAAAAGTTATCGTCATTTGAAAGAAGTCGTAATTAATTCAACACAGAGATAAAGAACGATCTTGAAAGAAATATCAAGTAAATACAAAGATTTTTTGGTTGGTTCGTTCATATAATATATGTAACTAATTTAAAAACTGTACAGGAGTTAATATGCAATTATTACAGTTATTTTACAAAGAATATTATGATCAATAATTTAACATTTAAGGCTGTTTCAGAATGAGTAAATTAAATTATTCACTGACATCAGCCCATTTAACAGAGTATATTATATAGGTAAAAAGAACATAAAGTTACAAAAATATATACGTGTAATAAATAATTAGCTTTATGTATATTTTATAAATATTAAATATAAACAATGGTCGTATTTTTTTATTTAAAACAATCAAAAATTCTTTAACGATAATGTCGTAAAAAATCATATTAGAAGTCATTATAGTTGTCAATCAATTCTGGATATTAAACCAATAATCATGTATTTTAAGCGGGCGAAGCCGTGGGCGAGCCGCTAGTTAAAAATAAACACGGAATTCACACATATTGTGATTTGAATCAAAGATCTATTATTAGCTTACAAAGCTCTATTTAAGGGTGACATGTCAATATTTTATTGATTTTCATTTTTCAATTATTCCTATTTACTATTGTACTAATATATTGCATGGATAAAAAGTTCTTCTAGTTCAGTTCCGTTCTTAGTTTATGTCGTCGACCACTAATCACTTCGCTTATATCACGTTGTATGTAGAAGACACATAGGAGATTGTATGATGAAAAAGAGATAATGTTACTCAAGAGAAGAATACATGTCAAAAAAAATGCAGTAAAAAAAATCTTTTGATATAATTTATACCAATACACCAGTCATGGCGCAAGGGCATAAAGTGTGACTGTAAAACCGACTGGTTGTGGGTTCGATTCCCAATCGAGGAGATGAAATATTTACTTAAATTTATATTTCCATTTCTTCGCTCTGGTGTCGAGGCTAAGCGCGGCGTTGAGTTCCGCCACTCAACACGCAATACCTCCAGAATTCGGCAGAAAGTGGGGAACAGAGTGTCTTAACACTAGGTTCCCTCTGCCTACCCTGCTGTGTGCGGGATACAGCGTGAAGCTGATAAAAAAAATATCCATACTTTGACGCTTTCGTGGCCATGCCCATTATTTCTGTATATAGTTGTTTAACTTCTAATTCACAAATGTCTCCTACATGAATGTATGTCGTTGACATAAATGAATAGCTTTTGTGCGTATCACGTGGTCCTTAACGGATAAGAGAAATCTATTTCAAATAAGCGTACTGCCATGTTTATACTTTACTAGGAAAACCAGTACATTGATAGAACTCAGCCATGAACTTCACCATGATTTTTATAAAAATGAAATTTTTTTTTGGCATTTTAACATTATATGTTGGTTCGCCCCAAGCATCATCCATAGAAACATCTCAATAAATGAATGCAAGATGAAGATGATGTTTTAAATGAAACTATTTTTAACCGGATTAATCGTGGTCACAGGTACACACCGGACTACTGCAAAGTATTTGAAACGTTGGGTTCCCAAAATGTATAATCTTAAATATACGCATTTAAAATGCTATGAAGAGGATGTCTAAAAGTTGTAAATAAAACGAACGAAACTAAATACATTTTTGCTTAAATACTACGCTAATTTAAAAACTCGCGCAAGCTAAAATATATCTACATAAGAAAGCGCTTAATTCGTGTGAGTTTTTACTACAACAACCCGTGCTCTTACGCCGCAACCATTTCGTGAGGAAACAAAGAAGAAAATGCATGAATAATTTACATACGAATATGCATTATATTTCTAATACCAAAGAACTTTTTTGCAAGTGACACTTTTATGTAACATTGTACATATGATGCTAATATAGCGCAGTGGAACTTATTGTAGAAATGATGGCTGTTGGTTCGATTACCAGTCAGATTTAGTAGAGAAATCGTGGCATAGAGTTACGCCACTTAACACGCAGTGTCTCGAATTTGTGGTGATAGAATTAAACTAGTTATATATAGGTATCTGCCTATCTATACTGCCCATACGAGAGTATGAGCGACAAAGAATAAAGCGAAAATAATCTACATATTTATAGCGTATATTATACGGATGTACGGTCGACATACAAAATGCGACTAAAGGTTAGTTTCCTGTCGACAGAGCATCAACAACAAATTTTAAATATTTTAGGCTACAGTCGTTGAAATGTGACCAAGTTTTGTAAAGTATCTAACAAGTATTTCTTATTTAAAGTTAAATAATTTTTAAATTACTTCAGGAAGCTGACGACCTCAATAGTTTTATTGTGTGTAAAATTTCTAAATTGAATTGTTTTTATAAGTTCTATTGTTTTTTTTTTATTGAGTTGTTATGCGCTACAGATTTTTGTTGTCCGTGCCTTTTTGTACTTAATTGACTATTAAAACTGTTGTTTTTTTCTTTTTAAAATGTGAATGGGTGTGTTAAAGTTCTATTGTTAGATAATTTTACTTTTAATAAATGTTAGCGTGTATATTTATAGTTACGATCGTTAACGCTCTATCCCGCCATAGGTACCAGCCCTACTCTGTCTGGAGCAGGTCAGGTGTTCGGGAACCTAGTGCTATGAAGCTCTCTTCCCCACTCTTAGCCCAAATTTCAAGATATTGCGTAATAAGACGGGGAACATAACGCCGCGCTCAGTCTGTGTACACTGTGCTACTACCCTGCGATTGTATTTATAGTTTACTAGCGACCCACTCCTCGACCTCGCCTGCTTAAAAGAGGAATAAATATATATCCATCATCACAAGGTTTCACATTTATAATATTGGTAACATGAGATTCATGAAATTCCAGGCAAAGTTCCTGGGTAGACAGCTGTGACATTTTTCTGACGCTTATGAAAAATAAATATTACATGAAAATCGCTATAAATTTTGTAGAACGATCTCATCTAAACGTGTTATATTTTTGTCATTTTTTTTAGCTTCACGCTGTATCCCGCAAATAGCAGAGTAGGCAGGGGGAACCTATATTTCGCTGAATTATTGAGGCATTGTGAGTTGAAGGACGGAACTACGCCGCGTTTTGCCTCGTCACCAGATCGAAGTAATGAATGTATTAAATAAGTAATTTCCCGAATGAGAATGGAATCCACAACCGTCGCGTTTATAATCACCTGCTCGTGCTCCAATACCAGGTCTGCCTCTTTTTAACTGACTTCAGAAAGGAGGTTTTTAATTCGGTTCGTATATTTTATTATCATCATTTAAAATTAAATTTTAAATTTTTGTGTTTCTTGAGAATATTGTAGATTATGTCAATGCACGCCTATTCTATATCTTGATGTTGTTTCTCTGATCATTCACGTTACTTCGGTACATTTTTATCTGTTGAAAGTAACCATAATCAAAATCTAATAAGTATACGGTTACCTAGTTTGTTAACTAATGACCCGCCCGCAGCTTCGCCCGCTTAAATTTATATATTAAAGC
The DNA here is from genome assembly GCA_013421005.1 of Heliconius erato x Heliconius himera. Classification (NCBI taxonomy): domain Eukaryota; kingdom Metazoa; phylum Arthropoda; class Insecta; order Lepidoptera; family Nymphalidae; genus Heliconius; species Heliconius erato x Heliconius himera. The sequence goes on along the minus strand of JAATLQ010006257.1, from coordinate 18,115 downwards.
TAATTTTAAAAATTCATTACATACTCGTACATTGTAACTTATATGTTATTTTGTAAAAAGTAAATTAAAAATATAAAATTACATTTTAATCCGTTAAGTAGATTTTGCTTGAATAAGGGCATATAAACATACATTTTAATTTGAAAAAACATTTTGAAAAAACAAACAAGCCTTTTTTTAAAAAAATAACAAACATTTAAAATAGTATTAAGCCACAACGTCGCATAAAGATTAAGCGCTGAGCTCTGAGTAAAATATTGTTAAAGTGTCAAGATGCAGTTAATATACTGTACCTAAATTTTCTCACGTAGATACTAAAACAAATATGTAAACAGAGTGTACTGGTGCAGTAGAATATATCATTGAGGCAATAATGAAGAGGGCCAAGGTGTCTTGTTCTTGGTTGGTGTGAAAGTTCAAATCAGAATCAGAATCCAATAACAACTGTTTAAGAACGTAAACGTATAAAACCCCTATATTTGTTCAACAATTTTTAGGGGTTCAGCATGTAATTTGTTTTTTTTTTAAATCAGATTCTTAAAGAAAATTTGATAATACAGCCCGACTGTTGAGTATGCACTCGTCATTTTGTCTCATATAGTCATTTAATAGTATCGGTCTATAAATCTTGAGAATAACATTAAAATAAAAATAGTTTTATAAAAAACTAAATTTTAACAAACTATTGACATGGTGCCATTAAGCTGGCGTTATGAAACATTCAAATATAATTTTATGCAAAATTTTTAAACTTAAAGACTACTGGTATTCTAGAAGAAAAATACCAAAAATACTTAATTAGAAAACGTATAAAAATTTGAACGCAGCGGGACTCGAACTCCAGGTTGACTCCAGGAGGCGCGGGTTCGAGTCCCGCTGCGTCCAAATTTTCTTTCCTAAGTGTGGAATAACACTTTAAAAATGTTTAAAAATAGAAAAATACCAGTTTTTTTACCATCGATTTTTTTACAAAAGGCAGCAAAATCGATGTATATATGTATCGTATCTTCCGATTGCTTAATAAATAGTCTTGACAGACGGATAACGGTGTGATTCTATAAGGGTTGCGTTTTTACATTTTGAAGCACAATAACCTATTCGGTCAAATATAGCAGTACACTCGGTTTTGCTTACGCTCATATAAGCACAGTCAAATGAAGGTTTTATTGAGGAAGCGCTATAATAACATTCACTCCACAGCTAGCATAGTGTGTGAGTTATTACAAAGGAATCTGGGAAAATAGACGTGAAATTAACATATGTCGTCGGCAGATACGTAACAAATTATTTAGTGGAAAACATTTATTACAGTTATACCCAATACCGTGACTTCGCTTGGCCGCAAAGTTTTTTTTCATTACTTCGACACTATGAAACAATGGCAAAAGTTGTTATAATACTACGTGTAATACGTATAGCTTATGAAATTTCTGAATATGTCCGTCTTCAGAAACCATTCTTACAAAATCTTCTAGGGCTGTAAAAAACTATGAAAGAAATTAAATTTGTGTTGAAAAAAAACTATTAATTGAAAGACGGTTACCGCTGTATCCCGTATATAGCAGGGTATGCTAGATATGGTAGGGTTAAGCACTAACTTAAGTTTGTACTGGTTTCCTGGAGGTGGTCTCAAAACAAACTATCCAAAAGTTTTATACAATATTTTTTTTATGCTTAATAAGGCGTAATATTTACTGTTGATATCCAATAATATTAATCCGAACCAGTATGTATATTAAACATTTCAATTAATAATTGCCTACCAACTGGTAAGAGATAGCCACAATCATGTAAGTAATTCCCCATTAAGTAAGCGTTTATCTTATAGTAATTGAAATTTACGCCTCAATTAATCCTTATAATTAACAACAAGCAAACAAATCAATCTTCAATATAAACAATAAGGGGAGATATCTGTTGCATTAAATATATGTAAATAGAGTAATAGTTAGTAACTACGATCAACTCCAATACGACAAAAATAAATTGAATATAACCTTTATTACGAGTATAGATGAACCCACAAGCTTTAATCCAAGATGATATTACTATTAGGTATAAAATCATCTACATAAAAACGTTGTACTGTTGACAAAATCATCGAAAATTCACTAAAGTAACAAATGAAATCAGTCGGTACTCGATTAATGTATTTGTGGCTTGCGGTCCTCTGCTCGGGCCAAGTTAAATGAATTTAGTTCGAGTTAGTATTGTTTTGTAATGTAATGCTTAGACAGGTGCTACTGTACTGCAATTTTAGGCCATTTTGTAGACTGTTGGTGTAGTGATGTGATTTTGAATGCTGGGCAAGAAGAGGTTATAATTCGATGCTCTGAATTACATGTTTTTATAATTAACTTCATATTTTGGTACGTTTGATTACATTAAGGCCGTTGTGGCTCAGGGGCGCAAGGGTATGACTAGGACGCGATGGTTGGCGGTCGATTCCCACTCGACGCTTAATTATTTATTATTATTTTTATTTATTTGCTCTGGTGTCGAGGCAAAGCGTGGCGTTGAGTTCCGCCACTCAACACGCAATGCCTCGAAAAATTCAACGGAAAGTGGAGAACGATAGAGCGTATGTTATTTTACCCTAAAAGATGTGTTTGGATTAAACAACGTTTGGTTTTAATTAAGGTGAAGCTACCAGTATATTTTTTTACTGAGCTCAAAAAAAAGGTTCGTTTTGTATACTTTAATATACATATATTTAAAGAGATGAGATATAAAGAAAAAATATTGGACATTGCGTATGGAGTGGCGTAACTAAACACCCCTTGTTGTTTTATAACCAAAGCAAAGAAATAAAAAACACTTTCCATAATACCATATTTTTTTAATCATTCAACAAAATAAAATTTAAAATATTTCTAAAAATAAAATGGATCCATAGAATTCTTCTTCTTATAGCGTAAATATAAATAAAATTGCTTATCTTTCATTGTGAACTATACAACAATTTCTTTATTCTATTGATATTGGATTTGCGGTATACCTTTAAGCACTTCAATAAAACATTTGGAAAGCTGGGAAGTTAGATTAACACGAAGCTGTGAATAGAAGGTTTGTTTTGAGTATTCTTTAGATGTTCAATAACTTCGGTTTTCTAAGGGTGTGAAACCTTGTGAGACCAATATAGAGTGCTACGAATGAAATCTTTGTCCTTAAGGGGTTTTAACAATAAAAAACTTGTTTATAGAGATAGAGACATTTTTAGAATCAAAATCTAATATACATAAAAAAAGACAATTAAGAAACCCATACAAGCATTGTTAAATTAAAATATACAATAAAAAACAACTATACAATCGGTAACTTGCATTACACGAAGTTCAAATAAACTATTGCAATACAAAAGAGAACTAAAATCGGGAAGGAACGGATTCATAGCATTAACGCCAACCTCCGATTTCTTTTGTCGATTTTACAAAACAGCGTCACCGGGCGGGAAAGATGAGAGCAGATCGCTCCTGAAGAAAAACGAGCTCTGATGGTCCTTACAGAAAGAGGTCAATGATCATAATATCCCTGAGTATGCTAATGAGAATGGTGGTGAACGAGGACGATCGCGACTATAAGCACTTGCTTTTATAAGAGCTAAAACGATGGTGGATAGTGGTGGGTGTCGACATGGCTCTTCTACGGGATGAGTACTGCTCGGATGAAGGTTTCGAAGGAAGTTTCACTTACAATATATTTGTAATTTTTTTATTACATTTATTTAATAATATATATTCATAATTACAGTTGTATAACTGTACGTCTAATCATCTTCCGTTCAGTCGTTCTGTCGCATAAAACGGCTTCTTTGAAGCACTATAAATGGTGTAATTACAGTTTTTATCTCGACTTGTATGCAGATATCATGTATCTACGGGGTAAATCGACATCCACAATTGTAAGTGAGGTAATTCAAAACAATGAAACATCCTTGTCAGTCGTGGCGTAGTGGTACAAAGTGTGACTGTAAAATCGACTGGTTGAGGGTTCGATCCCCACTCGAGGAAATAAAATATTTATTTACATTTATATTTTCATTTCTTTACTCTGGTGTCGAGACAAAGCGCGGCGTTGAGTTCCGCCACTCAATACGCAATGCCTCCAGAACTTGGCGGAAAGTTGGGAACGGAGTGTCTTAACACTAGGTTCCCTTCTAGGTTCACACAGCAGAGTAGGCACCCTGCTGTGTGCGGTATACAGCGTGAAGCTGATTTAATTTTATTCTTATAAAAATACCGATAATGTTGTAGAAAAATTATATAAAAAGATTTACAGATTAAAGTAATAACAAAATCATATTGGAGTCATTATAGTTGTCAGTCAAGTGTGTCTGTTTGTCAAGTCTGTTTGTTAAATGACTAATCGTGTAGTTCAAGCGGGCGAAGCTGTGGGCGGGCTGCTAGTAAGTAATAACTCACCCTCGGTGATAGTTGTGGAATATGCAATATTATAATAGCGCTTCTTTAATAAAACTTTATTTATAATTGATAGAATGAAAATTATTTAAACATATCTATATGTTACGTTATTAGCGAGCCTCTCGCAGCTTCCCCCGCTTGAACTACACAATTCTTTATTTACTAATCTGAAGTACTTACGTGTTCTAATAATTCTATCACTTTAAAAGCACTATCTATACAAAAAAAATTAAGTTTCAGCTAACTCAATAGGGAAGTAGCAATTTTGACGAACCAAATAATTTATATGGATATTACTTTACTGTAGATTTTGCAGTCACACTTTTTTTTTTTTTTTTATGGAAAAGACAAGGCAAACGAGCGTGCGGGTCACCTGATGGTAAGTGATCACCGCCGCCCACGGCCCCGTGCAACACCAGAGGTGCTACAGGTGCGTTGCCTGCCTGTAAGGTGGGTTGGGCACCGGAGCCCGGGTTCTTCAGGTCATCAGGTAGAGAGAAAGATTTGACTGGTATAGCTTTTCCTGATCCAAAACCCACATCGGTAGATACATTGCGATCGCTTGACAATATTGGTATACTTTGTCTATCGCACCAATGGTAATTTCAGAATATATAGAATAATTAAAGTCTGTTGATAGGTTATGTGTCGTTCTCGCATCGTTTTTCTGCACAATATTCAAGTTCAAGGCAAATTAACAGCATGATGACCATAAAGCTGCTCTCATGTTTTTCCTTTTCAAATTTCTGCTATTCTAATCTGTTGAGCTGCTTTTCTTTCTGCGGCTTGGTCTTCTGACTCCTGAGTTCGCTCTGACACTCCGTTCCCATTACGACATTTCCGTCCACTTTCCACCGTATTATGAATGCATTTGTTGCGTGTTGAGTTACATCAGGTTAATTATTGTCTAGAAACACAAAAAAATTAAATCGAATATTAAATAATAATAATAAAATATACTCGGAACTAGGAATTCGGCGGAAAGTAAGTAACGGAAGAAGGTTTAATGGTGAATGGAGTGTTTTAACATTAAGTTCCCTTTGCTTACCCTGCTATTATATTTGCGGGATACAGCGTAAAGAAAAATATAATACAAAAAATGTAATGTTTTAGGGTGGTCAGGGTGGAAGTGTTTTTGCCTAATGCAATAAAAAAAATCCCAAAAATGAAAAAGTGATTTTTTCAAACAAAATAAATAATAAAATTGTCGTTGAAAATAAAACACCATTTGTCATGAACGACGCACGCACACATAAACCTATCAAAAGGAAACCGCCGCATACGCCTCATTCTGAAATCGAGTCGTAGGTATTGGCGATAAAGTTCAAAGTTGTTTAACCTTTAGTAGTATTTTTGTAGTAGTATGCGTTAACGTTATTCGCATCTTTGCGTAACTGCGTCACACGATAAACATCGAGAAATGAAAAAAAAAACCTACGTGTAACTTGTTGAGTTATCTTGATTAATTTCTTTAGGTAATGAGTTTGAAATATTTTACCCTATATGCTGTTTCTGTGAAAGGAGCGCTGCTTCTTCGACCCAGTATAGTTTAAATTTAGATCGTTCTTAAGGAATCTGAAGCACCTTCATACAACCAACCTAAACTACCTACCAAATATACAATGTATAGCGATTTTAATGTAATATTTATTTTTTATAAGTATCAGAAAAATGTCACCGCTGGCTATCTAGGAACTTCTCCTGAAATTTCATAAATCTCATGTTACTAACATTATAAATGTGAAACCTTGTGATGGACGGATGTGTGTTTATTTCTGTTTCAAGCAAAACCTACAAAACAGATTTAAATGAAATTTTATATTTTAATATACCTTATACAGAATAACACAATATCTACAATGTTCTCGTATGTAAAGAGTTTGTATAATTTAGTATAATATAACAATAAGTTAAGGTAGGCCAGGCGCCGGGCGGCTCGCTACTAAGCTACAAATACCGTCGTGGGGCAACGATACAATGTCTGACTGTAAATGCTTTGGTTGTGAGCTTGATTCCCACTCGGGGCCATAAATTATTTTCATTTTTTCGCTCTGGTAATAATACAACAGAGCGCGGCGTTGTGTTCCTCTAATCATTACACAATGTCTCGGAAATTAGGCTGAGAGTGGGAAAGGGCGTATCATAACACCAGGTTCACTGTACCTACCCTGCTCTATATGCGGGATACAGCGTGGAGCTAAAAATAACTATAAATATACACGCTAATATCTAATTTCTAACATCTATTAAAAGTAAATTTATCTAACAACAGAAATTATAAGAATAATTCACAATAAAGCTATTGAAGTCTTCACTTTCCTGAAGTAATTTAAAAATAATTTAACTTTAAACGAGAGAAACTTGTTAGGTACTCTATAAAACTTGGTCGCACTTCAACGACTGTAGTCTAAAATATTTAAAATTTGTACTCTATCAACAAGAAACTAACCCTAAATCATATTTTGTACGCAAGATCTTGCATCCGTAAAATATATGGTATACATATGTAGATTCTTTTGTCTTTACGCTTTGTCTTACATAGTCTGGTATAGCACTGTAGGCAAAAAAAAACAGTTTTATGTTGTTCCCTTGAATTCGAGACACTGCATGTTAATTTGCGGATTTTAACGCCGCGCTTTCTCTAGTGAATCTGACTGAGAATCGAATCCAAACCCATTATGTATATAGGCAGTACTACGCTGCTATATCATCATATACACAAAATATACCATATAAAAGTGTCACTTGCAAAAATAGTGCTGAGTGTTACAAATGTAATGCATATTCGTATATAAATTATTCATGCATTTTCTTCTCTGTTTACTCACGAGATGGTTGCGGAGTAAGAGCAATTACAGGATGTTGTAGTAAAAACTCATACAGAGTAAGTGTTTTCTTATGTAGATATATTACAGCCGAGCGGGTTTTTAAATAAACGTAGTATTTAAACACAAAATTAAGTCTTTCATTTCGTTCGTCACTTTTATTTTTTTGTGGGTGATACTTTGAGTGAAGCAAAATATAGTGTTATAATGCCGAAAAATAATGTCATTATTATAAAATCGGTACATTTTCCAGCTCACCTAAGGTTTAAAAGCGAAACCGGAGCTTTTACAGTAAAGTATAGGTAGTTCGTTTATTTGAAATGTTTTTTTCTTATACGTTAACGGCGTCGTGATACGTAGAAAGCTTTTCTTTAAGCTTTTTATTAGGAGACATTTGGGAATTAAAAATTAAGCAACTAATATAAAGAACAGAAGTAAAGGGCATGGCTACGAAGCGTCACAGTGTGATATAAGGAGTGTATTGGTATAAATTATATCTAAGGAATATATTATCCATACGATATATCAGTACAATAGTAAAAAGGAATAATTGTAAAAGAAAATTGGCAATAAAATATTGTCCTATCACATTTAAACATGTTTATAAGCTAATAGATCTTAAATTCACGATATGTGTGAATTCCCAACCTTTTGGAGGTAATCTCATGTAAGTTATTTCGAATGCGAAGGATAGATAAAAATATCCTGCCAAGTTAAAAACAGATTTTTTTTTATTAGAAACTTGTTTTGGTTATTTGTTTAGGTACAATAACATGTATTAAAAATAAGATATTTTATTGTTTTACTTAAAATGCACTTTAGAATTTATTATTATAATTTTTATAAATAAAATTTATTATTATAATTTTTGTAAATGTAAAGGAATAAACTTTAAATTATTTTTATAGAAAAAAGATTAAAGATAATTATTTGTTTTAACCCTATCACGTAGTTGAGATTTAGATGACTAGACAAAAAGATTATAATTTAGAATTAGAATTCAAAGAATCATTTTATTCCAAATAGGTATATATATATATATTGTTTTTATATATATCCCACCATCTAACACGAAGCATACAAGATATTCGGCCAAGTATCACAAACTCGAAATACGGTATATTTGTGAAGATAAAAAAAAGTTTATTCAAGTTCTTGCTTGGAGAAAGCGATAAGGCTGTGCTAAATTATAAGACTTCTGACTTACTCTGTAGAAATTATAAGGAAAATACATAACAGTAAAAATTGCTACTCCTAGTAGTCTCCATATCCAGTGATCCAATTCTCTGATTCAAAATTCATATCTTGGTCAACACGTGCACTATATTTATTTTTTGTTAAACATTTTATGTACATTCTTTATTTTATCAAAAAAAAATTGTTTTTGTTTTTAAAGAAAATTGTTAACTATCAACCAAAAGGTAAAGAGCCTTGTGACTTTTATATAGGGCATTTTATGGGTTCGTAAGTTTTTAATATATAGCTATTATTTGTTTTCTTTTTAAACTTATATTGAAACTCTATTTAAATATCTAAATATCAGTATACAGATACCATGTATTTGAATAAATTTGGCCTTGAGCCTCTTGGAAAACACGTCTAAGTAACCTACGTAAGATGCTTTATCAATGTCCGAAAATCTGTGACTATGTTCGTATATATCTACTTTGTTGAGCTTCAATACATGAAAGAATTTGTGTAAATAAACCTTTTTATACTATACTATATAAATAATTAGTAAATATAGATCTGATAGCATTATTTCTCCTTCGTTGCTTAAGCAAAAATAGAGTTTGATAAAATAAATGGAATATTTTCGATGAATCTTCAAACCCTGAAAGGCGAGAAACATTTTATTGGTAATTAATCAGCTTCACGCTGTATCCCGCAACCAGCAGGGTAGGCAGAGGGAACCTAGTGTTAAGACACTCCGTACCCCACTTACTGCCGAATTCTGGAGGCATTGCGTGTTGAGTGGCAGAACTCAGTAAATATTTCATCTCCTCAAATGGGGATCGAACCCACAACCAGTCGGTTTTACAGTCATACTTTGTGCCCAAGTCACGATTGGCTTCATGGCCTAGTTAGTGCTCTCTTTATTGGTATGAAGAGAGCACTAACGTGGATTACTAATTTGAGCGTACGTAATGTTTTTTAATTATTTATCAACCTTTCACTTGATTACTTTTCTTAGACGCCAATACACTGACACTACTATAAACTTGGCAGTATACAAATTGCAAGCAAACAACAAAAGTACGTGTCATAACTTTCTATTAATTGCCTTGAAATCTATACTGTTATATTATTTTTAAGAGAAATTACTGAACAATACTAAAAACATCCCTTTATGTTGAATATTTCATTTATTGAGGAAGATCCTACATAACTCTTTGTGATTTTCATTTGACCATGCGGGCGAAGCCACAAGTGAAAAGGTAGTTTTAAATAACAATAATGATTGAAAAACTTATTAAAATTTACATAAGGGTTTTAGTATCTTTAGAGCAAACCAATTTCCTTTATATTTTCATATTACATGCATAAATGTGTGGTACTAATCTTATATTGAGGAAGTCAAATGAGTTAGCGAAAGAAGCACAGCTCGTATGACTCTGAGTTCAGTTGGGAACTTTTTAATCTGCCTCCGGCACATATTTCGCCATATTGCCTCACAAATTCATATTCCAACTGAATTTAAAGTACTTTTATATATGATGGATGTAGTTTATATTATGAATTTTGATTACTTTGAGGCCAGTCGTGGCGCAGCGGCACGAGGTGTGACTGTAAAACCGACTGGTTGTGGGTCTATCCCCAATCGAGGAGATGAAATATTTACTTAGATTTATATTTCCATTTCGGGAAACAGAGTGCCTTAACACTAGGTTCCCTCTGCCTACCCTGTTATGTGCGTTCCCCACTTTCCGCCAAGTTCTGGAGGCATTGCGTGTTGAGTGACGGAAGTCAACGCCGCGTTTTGTCTCTACACCAGAGCGAAGAAAATGAAAATATAAATGTAAATAAATATTTCTTTTCAACCAGTGGGGATCGAACCCACAACCTGTCAATTTTACAGTCACACTTTATGCCCCTGCGCCACGACTGGCCTCGATTCGTCCTTCATTTTTTCTTATCGTGAGAAAAATGATCACGACAGACGGACACACGGACAATAAAGTTATCCTATCTTATAAGAGTTCCTTTTGAGGTACAGAACCCTAAAAACATATGCAACTACGTCATTGTTGCACCAAATTAACAATTTGTAACTAGAATGCAAACAAAACTTAACCAAGTGAGACACAACTACTAACCTAACCCTTAACCTTCGCGTGCAAACATGAATACTTCCATACATAAAAGTAAACATGACTCATCCTCATAAGTTATGGCTAATTTAATGTGAATTTATCAAAATCTGATATTAACACATTGTTGTTATTTATGGGTAAAACGTAGTACGTGACAAGGTGAACTGGAACGGTACACGCGATTGTCGCCGTGTGGCTGAGGTCGGTATGTTGCACGTTCGGTTACATAACACTAAATTTATATTATCTGTATTTTGGTAGTATGTGGAAATATTGGAATGGAATGGAAATATTTATTTTAGCCTGGATTTATTTAGTATTTTTTTTATTTTCTCCCAATTAAGATGTTTACAAAATATTTCATGAAAATGGCGTAGGGGCATAAAAATGCGACTGTAAATGCCTATCGCATTTATGTCGTTGGTTCCATTCCCACTTGAAGGTAATGCAAAATGAATTAAGGAAGTATTGCTGCGTTATGCCTCGACTCCAGAGCGAAAAATAAAACAAAAAAAAATTAATAAATATTTTATTACCTCGAGTGGAGATCGAATCCCCAACTAGTCGTGTTTGCAGTCACACACTTATGCTGCTGCGCCTGGAATTATAAATAATTTGAATAAAATCTACTATTACTAATATTGCCAACTGCAATATTAGCGGTAATACCCAACTGGCTCGCAACTCGCTGTGAAGTAATATTTGGAATAGCGCCTAAAGCCGCGCTTTAAAATTATTCACAAAATAGCATCTTCTCTCGCCAAATTATCTTGGAAATCTTTCGATATCCAAATTTTAGAGAAACTTTGCTGTACTTCTAGTAATGAAAATCGTAAAAATGGTGCAGAAATTTCGCCGAAATATGAACGCGTGCCTATCTTAATTGGATGGATTGATTGGACATCCTATCCAAGTAGTTCTGATAGGAATTAGCCTTGCGTTTGGAAATTGTGCATGTATTTTTAAACCGATTTCTCTTTTTAATAATGTATACGAATAAAAGTTATACATTAATATACAAAATTTAAATAAAAATATCAGGCTGGTCTTATCTCAGCAACTTCCCCACTAATCTTGACATAGAGTCCTGTGTTCTACACTGGGCAGATTTAAATCCTTCATAGAGCTACTTACACGGCGACACGTACTGTGTCAAGCTGACACATTTGACAAATATGTTCCTAGAGTAAAGCCGAGGTGATACTGAGTGCGATACTTTCCCGTGGGAGGTATTATACTTTTCATACATTCACAAGACGACATTGAATTATGAAGGGTCCTTTCTAAAGTGCATCCAACGCCCAGGACCCATTTAACAAATTTAAAATTGTGAGCATTATCTGTTTTTAGCCGTAAACATTTATAAATGTATGTTATGTTGAAATTGTTGTGTTGAATGTTTTTAATATAAAGATAAGGTTCTCTTTACGAAGCCTTCTTCTTACAACGTACCAACGTACGTCAACTAATATATAAACAAGAAGAGTACAAAAAGGCTTAAAAGTATTTTACCTTTCAGTTCTCAGAAACACGAACTAAAACAACTTTTTAATCCGTGTATTTTAAGCCACTTACAGCGAGCGTCATTAACTCCGCACAGTGCACACTCAAATAGATATTAACAAAGCAACACTCCAACTTCATGAAAGAAGTCCATCAAAATCCCATTAGCAGCTTAGGGACAATTTACAAAAATCTTCTAGTGGAAACATGCCAACTATTACCGAATTAGTTTTTAAATATAAGAAGTAAATAATAACATGGAAAAATATGTTATTATTTACTTATGTAATAACATGGACATTGGGCTGTATTGTAGCGTTGTAATGAAGCGTCTGGCGATATATGTACATAATGACTGAGAATAATTCTTATCAGAGAAAGTGTTTATAACAAGATATTTGATTTTTTATTCGTATTTTCGATTGACCTCAGTCTACCGGCGTCAACTCAGTACTGAAGTGTTATTAAAATATACACGATTAATTCGATTAAAGGTTAAAGGTTAGAAGCCAGTCGTGGTGCAGAGGCACAAAGTGTGACTGTAAACGGGACAGATTGTTGGTTCTATTCCCACTCAAAGAAATTAAATATTTAATAGTTCCATTTTCTTCGCTCTGGCGTCGAGGCAAAGTCTTAATACTAAGTTCCCTCTGCCTACCTTGCTGTGTGCGGGATACAGCGTGAAGCTGAAAAAAAATCGGTTTAAAATATTTTAATTATTCTTATAGTGTGTATAAAGGTTTTGTATATAAAGTAACGAAAATTGGGAATGGGAACACTACACAAGAGTATATGAATGATGGAGACGAAGCGCTTAAAATAAACTGAATAGAATATAATTATTCCACTGAGTTAATCATGCAGTATCATTTAAACCAAATCCCGTCTAATGTCGGTGCAAAATTTGAACTCAACCGGCTGGCAATGATTTGTTTGATATTCACTTGCAAGATCCACATTTGTTAACTAAACAAAGTGAATTTAAGATGTGATAAAAGTTCAATTAATAGAAGATTCGTCTACCATTTTTGTTTTATTTTGTCGTTGTTTTCGAAATAATTCTATGTATTTATTACTTTTATAAAACAAAAAAAAAACAGAAAATGTTAATATAATATGAGTAGACTGACTTTTAATCCGGTTAACGTATCTCCTATAAAAATTTCAAAAAATTAACAAACATTTCTATTGAACATCAAATTCACTAACCCAAGCCAGTTATATCTTCTAGTCCAACAAAACCCCAACTGAACTGTGAGTTCCTTATCATTTGACTGTAATTTTTATAAGAAACGAGACCTTTTTGTGTTATCCATAACATCGAAATGGCTTATGTAAGTAGCTCGAAGATAATAGCGGACTATCAGCCAAGCAAAGGAAGGTATTTGAAGTTAAATTTAGTGTTCGATGAACTACGTAAGCCATTTGTGTTGTCAGTTTAGATTTTAGTAATGTACTTCTTTTATTATAGGTTTAACTAAACGACTTAAAAAAGAAAGTTAGAAATTTTAAATACTTGTATGTACATATGTATTAGTAATCGTCGTCGTGATGCAGTGGCACGAGCATTTGATTGTAAGCGCGATGGTTGTGGGTTGATTCCCACTAGATATAAATCTTAAATAAATATCAAATTTTATCATTTTCTTGGATGCGGCGGTGAGTTCCGACATTGAACATGCAATGCCTCGATAATTGGGCGTGGAGAAAGGATAGGTACTCTCTTCATATATATATATATATATATATATATATATATATATATATATATATATATATATATATATATATATATATATATATATATATATATATATATA
>JAATLQ010006256.1:0-14328 GCA_013421005.1 Heliconius erato x Heliconius himera | reverse complement strand
GGTCGCAGTACTACTACCAGAACGCCTCGCGCTCGTCCGGAACAACGGTTCTTCCTTAACGTTAACTTCTTTTCCACTGCTGCTTGCCATGATCCGCGCCTTACGCGCGCACGCCGTTTGCTGTGCTAACTCTAAGGCGTTAGCAAATGTTAATTTGCTGGCATCTTGCTCGAAGAGACGATCACGCTCTGGTCCCACGGACAACCCAATAACGAATCGATCTCGTAAAATTGTGTCTAAGGCAGGCCCGAACTCGCAGTATACCGCAAGCCCTCTTAACCTAGCTGCCCAGTCCTCAATTTTCTCGCCTTCTCTTTGTACAGCACCGTAGAAATTATCTTTATCAGCAAAAGTTGATCTTCTTGGAGTAAAATGTTTTTCCAATATTTAGTAAATTTTACGATACTCCACTGCTTCCACAATTTGCGGGTGTACTAAATTAATTAGTAGGCGGTACGCCTCATCCGACAAATGCGTCAATAACACTGCCCTTTTTTGATCTTCCGCTTGCACATTGTTAAGAGTCAGGAACTGCTTCAATTTACTTCCGAATATCTCCCACTCATTGTATTTTGGGTCAAATACGGAAATGTTCCCAATAAATGCAGACATTTTTTTTTTTTTTCCGTGTGGGTACTCGTCGCCACTGATATGTATGCGGATAAATAAGACAACGTTCTTTAGCAGTGGTTACTTTATTACTGATCGTAATTAGCGGTCACGACTTAGGGGCGTTGCCGCATATACATCAGTTCTGCATGTTATTTTTGCATGCATGATGCAGTTCCGTAAAAGGAGCGCTGATACTTCCACTCTGCATAAGCATAGGCCAACAAATTTAAGTTTGTCAACTTTTATAAGTTGTATAATCATTAATGGTACGGATGCCACGGTGGGCTAGTCCGACTCGGACTTCACCATTTTTTTATTTAATTAGAAGTTTTTCGTTCAAATGTTGCATTATTATAGCATTGACAGCATTCATTTTATTTCCAAAGTCTAATTAAAAATATCAATTTTCGTTCATACAAACTTTTTGACCCAACGTGTTTTGTATGAAAAAGTTAACTGAAGTCTACTCAGTTGACGTGAAGTTATTCTTAATAAAACATAATCGCTGTCAGTTTGTCAGTCAATTTTAAATTAGCAAAGGTGTCTGTAACCTAGTAGAAGGTACAAGTATTATTTAATTAAATTTTGATGACGTCATGTCAACGTCACTAATATACATAATTAAAATTCCAATAAATAATACATATTTCGGTAAGCAAAAGAGTATATTTAGCTTATATTTATATGTTTAAAGATAAAGTTGACTTTTTTTTACGTCGACCTTATATGAAAAAAGGTGAAACGTAACAAAAACGGTTTACATGTGGAAACTCCTGCTATTTTTATATTTTATTTGCTGCCCAAAAAAATTACTCTATGGAAACTTGACTTGATGTTATTAAATTTGCTAACAACATTTATTTGAATACGGGGAAACATTATTTTTATTTTTCGCCCTTATCGCAAACGCGGCGTTAAAATCCGCCACTCATCACGAAATGTCTCAGTGGGATGCGATAAGGCGTGAATACAAATATAAGTCATACAATACGAAGTTGCATACTCACGACTCGTAATTATACAATTAAAAACTACCACCAATTTTGTTAAGCTCAAATATATAATATATAATATCAAATATATAATATTATATGCACTTATATTAATTAAGAAATAGTTAAGCTCTAAGTGTAACGTCGCTGTGGGTGAAACCCAATATTAATAAAAACGGCGTGAGGCAGACTGAGGTGTATGTAGAATTAAGTAATCGTAGATCGGGCAATTTTTTGAGAAAAGAAAACCTTATTTAGTATTTTTTTAATATTTGATGTAATAATATGTGATAATATTGAATATTTTTTAACAATTGACATTTTGAAACTATTATACTACATTAGTATGTAGTATTGTTGTTCACTAATTTTTAGATACTGATTAGTATCAGTATCTAAAAATTAGTGAACAATGGACTGTGAAGAGCAAAGTGACGTGCCACTAAAAGCAAAGTAATAGTAGAACTATAGTACACATACTTATATGTCAATGAAAAAAGAATCCAATGGCATTTCTAATATATTTAGTGCCTTTTGGCTGCACGTACATATAAATACTTGCTCGAACAAATCTTTTCGCAAGCCTTCTAATAAGAGTTCTTACTTCCCGGCCTATACACACAATCTCAATTTACTTGAGGCCTATTAAAAGAGACATAAAATATATGAAAGTTTTTGTAACAATGCTTTATTTTTAGAAAGAAGTTATTTTTGTTTCATTTCTTTTTTTGTACAAATTATGAATACATAAAATAAATTGTAATCTATTTATGTCGTTCAAAAGAAATTTATTTAGGCCAGTCGTGGCGCAGCGGCACAAAGTGTGACTGTAAAACCGACTGGTTGTGGGTTCGATCCCCTCTCGAGGAGATGAAATATTTACTTAATAAATTCTTTGATTTTCACGATTATTACACATTTTGAATAAAACTATTTTAACCGGATTAATCTTTAATTCATTGCAGTAGTCCGTGGTCACGGGTAGACTCTACCCGTGACCACGGACTACTGCAAAGTGTTCGAAACGTCGGGTTTCCAAAAATGTATAAACATACAAAATATACGCGATTAATCCGGTTAAAATAGTTTTATTCAAAATATTTACTTAAATTTATATTTCCATTTCTTCGCTCTGGTGTCGAGGCTAAGCGCGGCGTTGAGTTCTGCCACTCAACACGCAATGCCTCCAGAATTCGGCAGAAATGGCAGAAGTGGGGAACGGAGTGTCTTAACACTAGGTTCCTTCTGCCTACCCGTGTGCGGGATACAGCGTGAAGCTGACAAAAAAAAGAAATTTAATAAGCTCTCGAAATACTATAAAACGCTACTAATTTTTTTTTGGTATTTCAAATAAATCATTATAAGTATTAATTACTCTGTATATGAGTTTTACTTAAATATCGTATTTCTTGTATAAGTAAACTATGGTGTGAATACTTTCATGAGTCTGACAGTATGTTCTACTTAGCCTCAGCTACATTTTTATTTCCAATCTCGAAAACTGTCTTGCAGTATAAGGATAATTCTAACCGACATAGTCTTTACTTGAATTGGTTTCTTAGTTTGTCTATGAATCACAATGATATGTTAAAAGTTATCAATTTTTTAAGTAAAGTAAATATATTTTTTACCTGACATAGTTATCGGCAAATAAGACCCTCATTTTTTTAACAGCTTCACGTTGTATCGCATAAAGAGACTTAGCTCCCCATTTTCCGCCGAATTCTGGATCATTGTTATTGAGTGGCGGAAACGGACTTTGATAAATAATACGAATTTATAACTTTCAATGTAAAAGATGATTTCTGTCATTACATTCTTACAAATCTGTAAAGCGAAAAATTATTAACTTTCTCAGATGAGAAACGTTTAAAAGAATATCTAGAAATAAACGACACTGGTCTCTATTATTACTTTCTACTTGTGTATCGACTGGCTGTCTCGTGACCTTTGGAGTGTCTTGTTTAAAAATATAATATGATTCTCAGAATAATAAGCTACCGGTATCATTGATCAGACAGCAATGAACGTAACTTAGAAAAGAAGAATTGGTTTAGTCACCCAGAAAATAAAACTTAGGTGCGTCGTGGAACAGCGGCACAGCGTTGATGGGTTCGATTTCCACTCGGACGAATCGATAAGATACGAATTGAGATTGACAGAAGAATTGAGAAATACAATAATTTTAAGTAGGACATTAAAATTATTTTTGTAATTATTTTAGTAGTATAAAAAACGTAGCAATCGCAACGTTAATAAGCCAAATTATAACCAACACAAAGTTGCTTTGGTTACAACAGTTAAAGGTTACAACGAATGAAAAGTCCTTTAATATCTATATGAATCAATATCAAATCGGAAATATATAATATTAAATATGTACGTATAAGTTTCATTTATCCGCCGTTTTACCTACTTTCAATAAAAGTAATGTGGGCCTTATTCTAATGTTCCATTTCAAACGACCCGTGTCCTATAAAACGGTCAGGGCGTGTCGTATGGAGGAATATATAACGCGACAGTGGCTTTGTATAGCGTTTTATACTTAAACATATATGTTAATATTTTATATCGTCACTTGTTATATTTTATTAGAATACAATAAAATGTTTAATGACGTCCTAAAGCGCGGCGTTGACTTCTGCCACCCAACTGTCCCAATATTTCCAGAATTCAGCAGTTAATGGGGAACGCAGTGGTCCTAACCTCTGCTGTGTGCGAAATTCAGAGTGAAATCTTTATGTAAATTTTAGCATATCTGTTATTCTGTTGTAAAAGCTATATTATTGTATTTTTTTAAAATCTTTTACATAGTTTTTGTAAAGTGGAGCAAACATCAACCTACGCTTTAGTATGATAGGATAGGATATAACCTTATAATTTTATCTCAACTCTTCATCGGTTGAAAGTAATGTAAGCAATACGTCGCGGAACACCGACCCGATACAGCCTTAATTAAATTCTGACGGGACTCGTTCATCGACCATCGCACACGTGATACATTGTTTTACACTTCCCTCATTACGCAGCCAAAGTACACGAATATGATACCTACCTATTCATTTTATTAAAATTAATATATAGATAATTAAACTAATATTGAGGACGCCATGGCTCAAGGGCACAAGGGTGTGACTGTTAACGCGACAAGTTGTGCTTTCGATCCCTATTCCAGGAACTAAAATATTTATATAAATATGTGTTTGGATTTCTGCGCTCTGGTGTCGAGGCGCTCTTTGTCTGCGCTGAGTTCCTCCGCTCAACAAAATGGGGAACGGATTGTCTTAACACTTAATTCGCTCTGTCTACCCTACTGCGTACGTGATACAGCGTGAAGCTGATTAATATTGAGGACGAAAAAATATATGAAGATAGGAACTTTATTTACGCATTTATTATGTTAAGATTAAAGTTGAAAACTTAGAAGTATACATATCTGCTCCTTGTACACAAAGAAGGCATAAATACATAGTTACAAATAGTAGGTTCCGATATATAATATTTTTACGATATATAAGTTTGTCCGTCTGCCAGCCAAGAAAATTTATCTCAAGGCCGCGTGGAGATATCAAACTAAAAATAATATCAAATATTTTGTTGTGTGTCGTTCTATGATCCGTTAAAGTTCAGATAAAATAAAAAAAAAGATACGATCCTTTATACATCGATTTTGCTTGATATTTTCCGCGTAATCTAAACCTATTATAGTGTAGGTTCATGGGATGTATACCACATACATCCGAGGAACCTACACTTATGAAATTGAGCACGAAGAGAAATATACGAAAAGAAGAATTTTATAAGTTTTTCATGGAAAAAAATATTACAAGTTAGCTCATTTGATACAAAATGAATGAAATGAGCTCAAATAACAGTTGTAGGCCAGCATTTGTGATATTCCTAAGTACCTCTTTCTTACTTATCTACTTAAATTACAAAACTATAACTTTCATTACACAGGTTCAAGCTATATCCTACACACAGCAGGGTAGGCAGAAGGAACCTAGCGTTAAGTCACTCCATTCCCCACTAACTTTCATACAAAACTATTAAACACATAGCAGGTGTGGTATTTGAACGAAAACACACAGCATAATTGATATTAATGCTATTTCGGACCGATGTAAAAATTACGAAATACATATTTTTAATATAAATTAAGATTGATTGCTACTGTCCTTCGTATTTGGTAATTTATTATTTTATATTTTTCATACTTAACTGCCCTCATCCTTCGGAAATATTCATATTTGCTTTATAATTTATTTATGAAGTCAAAAAATGGATTGTACAGTAAAATCCTAATTAAAGTCCTAGTTTAATAAAAAATAAACTTACTTTAAATTAGTATATGAATACAAAAGTCCAGCATTTTGAGCTGTCAAAATTCGATGATATCATAGCGCTTTTGATACATTCCTCTTTCTAGGTTGAGACAGTAAATTTGAAGAAATGCTTATATTTTTAATAAAAAAATTAAAGAGAGACACGAAAGGCTCTTGTGGGATACCCAAGGACGCTTTAGACCAGGAAAAGCGTATTGACCGTTAAACAAAACGTTTTTTGTGCTTTTGTGAACCTGGAAAAGCCGTTTAACAAAGTTGTAATAGCGAAATTATGAGAGATACTTCCCCGATCCGTTACAATGTGAGCGGACCCTTGCTGCACGCTGTAAAATCTCTTTGCAGAGATCATTGAGTCTGCGTGCGAGTAGGAGCTGGCATGTCACCCTGGCTTGAATTCCAATCGGGTGTTAAACAAGGATGCGCCATGTCAGCTTAGTTGAATGGCAGGTACTAGCGAGGATGTCACAGTTAGAATAAAGAAGAACGTGCTCAAGTGGTTTAGGCACGTCGAACGAATGAGTGATGAAAGAATGGCAAAAAGGAGCAAAGCGTGGGACTGTAAACGCGAATAATTTCGGATTCGATCGCCGCTCGAGGACATGAAATAATTAAAATACATTAATTTCAATCCGCACGTAGCAGGGTAGGCAGAGGGAACCTGGGATTAGCAATCTAGACTAAGACACGGGATACAGTGTGACTGTGAACAAAAAAAACTTCAACATTAGGAAGATAATAAATAAACAATCACTTTAATATTATATTACCCAAGATTGTTCTACTCTGAAATAAGACAATGTTATTAATAATAAAAGTTTATATTGTGTAATATTTCTAAACGACAAAGTATTAAGGTAAAAATAGGTCAAGTTAAATGGTTGACAGGAGGCTAAGAAGATGAATTTCCTAAATTGTAGAGCATTTGTAATGTACACTTAAGTTTATTACAAAATTTAATTAAAAATAAATCCATACTCGTATATAATATATATAAACAAATTGACTTAAATTTATGAAATCATAATAAGAGAAAAGACAAAATCTAGATCATGCCATTAAAATCTCTTAAAACATTAAAAAAACTCTTTTAAAATAAATCAATAATCTAACACTCACAACAGATTAATGTAATAAGATTTTAAATGTCAATCAAAATTGCTTTAGTAATCGAAAAAGTTATCGAATCTCATAAAACGTTAATAGCCTCCAAACTTTGCAAATATTTAGATTTAAAATATTCTTCTAGACAGTTCGGAAGGGCTCGAGGCCGCGAGCAGATTGTCGTTGGTACTCGTACTAAGTTACAGCTCAATCAAGTTGTCCATATTTTATATATTCATAGAGCTTGATTTTATTTCATATAAAATTGTGTTTTGGTCATTGTAACGCAAAAGCAGAAGCGTGTGACTGTAAACGTTTCGATATGGTTATGGAGTCGATATGAACGATTGTGGGTTAGATTCTCAACAAGGGAAATGAATTATTTAATATTTTCATTTCTTCCCTCTGGTAAAAAAGCAAAACGTGGCATTCCCACTACTTAACACAGCATTGCCTCGAGAATTATGCTTAGAGTAACGTTTTCGGATAGTGGGAAACGGAGCGTCTTTACACTAGTTTCCCCACTTCCTACCCTTTTATATATACATAGGATAGGTATACAGCGTGGCGTCCATAAAAAAAATTGCAAGTGCTATTCAAGTTGGACTCACCGACCGCAGGTTCCGTACCAATTTCACGATTCTAGGTCAACGCGAAATACAATTCATAAAAGTTGAAGTTTGCGTACACCCGCACTCATTTTGTACGAAATTAACTACAAATAAATTTGTTATTTTTTTATATAAAATGTTTTTTTTATGTATTTTGCAAGTCGACTCTGATACTTAACTAAAAAATTTAAATATCAGAGTCGTCAGACTGTCGGCCCTCTTAGAAATTTTATAGGCGGTTTTCATTTCCACAGGAACGATCATATTTTACTATTTGAAAGTAGTTTCTCTACCGTCGCACGTCGTCGGCTAACGGAACTAAGTATTTCCTGTGCGTTCTAGTTAAAGGTAATTTTCAATATGTATGGGGTATTGGTTTTATAATAAAATTTAAAGTCGAACATCTCTATAGATATAATTTTATTAGATTCAATTTTGGAATTTATATTTGGACAAAAGAAAGTAATAATATTTAAGCAAAAATATTTTATCTATGCATTGGCAAAAAAAAACTTTAAATATAAAATTTATAATATTCGTCACGTCATAAAGTTAATTTTAAAGAGAACTTCGTTTTTCTTTTGTGTCCTATTTTGATTTCAATGTTTCTACAAATTTCTATTCAAATCGAGAAGCTGTAACTGTGTTGAATTATATAGTATGTAGTACTGTGAGAACGTTCTGAATTCAGTAGTATCAGGTTCAAAATTTCGGAGGAAGTACCTATACATTTAAACTATAAAGATATGCCTGAGTCACACTATTTTGAACAAATAATAAAACAGTATGTAATGTCTTTCAAGATTCTCACCTACTTATCCCTCCAAATCCCATAGATAACATTTTATCTCCTCGAGTTAATTTAAAAGTAATTTGAATGTTTTTTTCGTATTTTACGATATTACAATAATATTTTTTTCTTCTTTGTTCCTGCAATAGTTCTCTTATTATTTATAACTAATAGCAGTCGTTTAAAATTATATACATTATAAGTAATGATTTTTACCATATATGTAAAGGTTGTTATTTTTTCGATTCGACTCTTCTTTCCAAATGTGCCAAAATAGAGATATTTGCCTTAACAAATATTATATATATTTTATATTAATTTCCTCACAATATACTTAATATTGAATCGAAATGATAATGGACTCATGGATGAGATAGTTTTTTTGTAATACTATTTCGATTTATCAATCATACTTGACTGACTGACCTCATTTCCATTCCCTCTGTACGAGAATAAGCCTCTCATCGTGCGTTGGCTGTATGTTACGATACATTTAATACTATAATACTTTTTACCATGAAAAAGATATTTTATATAAAATAACATAGCTAAAAATTGTATAATTTATTTTGAATTACAATATATTTGTAAATCTTTTTTGAGATTTCGAAATTTCTGTGTATGTATGTGTTGGTTAAAAAACCTCTAAATAATGTAGTATAAGGACAATATATGGAATTCTACCAAAAATACTTTTAATACATATATATGATTTATGAATACAAAACACTACACTTACCTCACACAAAGAGCGCCACAGATATTCACAAATTTATCACTTTACAGCGACGTAACTTTGAAAATTTTAAGAAATTGGATATGATATCTATTTTAGTAATAGTCAACAGGTAACACAGCTACAAGTATTCAACAATAGTTTAAATATATTCAAAAGTACAACAAACGCGGGTAAAGGTGTCGCGTATTATACGATAAAAAGTCGTCCGTAACAATAACAACACTAAGAGGAAGACCAAATGAAGCGAATTCTGTATTCCAGAAGCGAACAACTTATTACGGAAGCGAAAAGTAGACATCACAGGTGGTTCACAATGGGAAGATAATAAGAAAACATTAAACTATTTAATTAAAAATTACGATAAAACAAGATAGCGCGCGCGTCGTCTATCGAGTTCGAATTTTATATGAAAAGTGTAGGGATTCAACAAGTGGTACGGCGAGGGCGGGCGGCGCGGGCCGGCTCCAGGTCCTCGCGGCGGAAAGGCTCGCCCGCGTGTGCCGTGCCAGCCACCCTCGCGCCCTGTGCGCCTGCCTGGACCGGCAGGTGAGCCCGGGCGACCGGCGACCCCCAGCCAGCTCCCGCTTTATCCATACCGCTTTTACAATGAAACGGCTGGATGAACACGAACTACTTGTGTGCGTGCGTACACACACATTACACACCCATACAGTTGCGTCTCGACGTTTTGTTGGATAGTGTTTCTATTAACTTCGTGATTATGAATATACTGTGGAGCTCTTCGAACTTGTGTACGGTACGGTAACTTTGGCATAGCTCTCATGTTTGCGATGTACTGGTGTATTTATTTAATATAGATCAAATTTCGGAGTTTGCGTTCTCGTAGAGGTAATTTGCTGGCTTAATTGAACTGGTTTATTGTATCAAATTATAATATTGCAATTTATGCAATATTAATAATTGTACAGCCAGCAATGAATTTAATTGGTTCGTTTAATATTGTAGCAATGTAATATTTAATATAAGTTAGTTAAATATAATATTTTTTTAAATTTATGTATTTTAAATTTGTTCAAGAAGCCGTCGTGGCGTAGTGGCACAAGCGTGTGACTGAAACCGCGACGGTTGAGGGTTCGATATTTATTCGGGGGAATTAATTATTATTTATTAATATTTTCTTTCTTCGCGCTGTTTACGAGGCAAAACGCGGTATTGAGTTCCGCCATTTATCATGCAATGCCTCGAAAATCCCGCAGAAAGTAGGGAATGGAGTGTCTTACCACAAGGCTCCTTCTTTTTAACCTGCTATAAGCGAAATACAACTGGTACGTGAAGCTGAAAAAAAAATTCAATATAATATATTGTTTTTATAATATAAAAATACCTATTATATTATATAAATTGTTAAGTATTAAAGCCAAAGACTATTTACTGAGAGATCATGGTGTATACGAGTACGGTGTCTACGACGTAGCTCGTAGAGTTTGCATGATGAGTACGAATGAAAAGTAAATAGGAAACTTAAAGCTACGTGCTACGCTTTTCAATGTTGAAAGTATTTAGGTTAAACGTCTACTTTAACATATCTTGTTAAATATTTATACAACATGTGTTTTATACAGCAAGTACTAAAGTTATCGCGGGAGAAATAAAATATTACTCTCGGCTGCTGAATAAGTATTTGGTTTTAAAGAAAGTAGATAAATTTGTATTTTAAGGCCTTTTACTTTTTTTGAGGCCAGTCATGGCGCAGCGGCACAAAGTGTGACTGTAAAACCGACTGGTTGTGGGTTCGATCCCTACTCGAGGAATGAAATATTTACTTAAATTTATATTTCCATTTCTTCGCTCTGGTGTCGAGGCAAAGCGCGGCGTAGAGTTTTGCCACTTAACACGCAATGCCTCCAGAATTCGGCAGGAAGTGAGGATACAGCGTGAAGCTGATTTTTTTTATTTCTATTTATAATCTGTATTTCCATATGCAGCTCCTTGCTCTTCCACACAGCCATGCGATCAGAAGCAATAAATACTACAGGCCTACGCCAGTTCTCTTTGCCCACATCCTTGTGCATATCCACGTCGATCTTGAGAAAATATTCTCTAAGATTGCATACTCCGTGGTTATGGTGGTTCTTGACATTCAAAAAGTCCCAACCTCCAGACATACTGGGGATATACAGTTTCATTACAGACGAACGCGGATGGTGGTACGTCGTTAACAATTTACATATTTTTAATGTTGATTTTTATTAAGAAAGTATATGTTTGGTTTGAATAAATTTAAGTATAGGTACAATAATTACATGTTGAAGTGTGTTTGTTAAATTATATTTAATTTATATTTGATTTAGCTTCAGCTATTCGCTGTTGTGGATAGGATTCCCATTCGAGGAAGTGAAATATTTAATATCTTAATTACCTCGCTCTGGTAACGAGGGGTCTGGTAACGAAACAAAGTTGGGAACGAAAATGTCTTAACATTAGGTTCCCTCTGCCTTTCCTGCTACGTGTGAGAAGACAGCGTGGAGCTATTTATATTTTTACAAGAAAATTCGTTATTTGAAATAATATTAAGAATACAAATTGAAAATGTTTATATTTAGTTCAAAATTACTATTGAAACTTCAATTTCAGCTCATGGCTTTATTTCCACCGCAAAGACGTTTGAGAAAAACGGAAGCTGACCGCACAATGTACTTCGAAGTTGCGGTCCACATAAAGAGATTATCCTGTTGAATGTTATTGTCAGTCGTTTAACAGAGGAATGTGGTTTCATTTTAAAATGAAACCATTTATTTGCTTTGAATCATGTTTATGATGCCATTAAAAAAAGTGTATTGAAATTCTAGGAATTTCTAATAGTATGTTTTTTATAAGAATTGGAAATTGAATCTGTATTGGAATTTATAAAAAACTATCAAGTGTATGTTGGATTCGCCCACCGAAGGTTCCGTATCTACCTATTTCAGGATTACCTTTAGGTCTACGGGAAGTGCTTCTAAGTTCAGCAAGCTTAAGTTAACTACATAAATTTGTAATGTTTTTTTTTTCTATGAAATATTTATAAATTTTGAGGAACCCTAAAAAATATACAAAAAATGTATGGATATATATGACTATACAAAAAAATATAAAGAAATAGAAAAGCCAAAATAGAAATGGCTAAAATTGGATGAAATATTCAATGAAAAAATTAATTTAAGGCCGTCGACAGTGACGGACTTGTACCGAATTTTACAAAAGCCTTAAGGCTTTCGTTTCAAACAAAATCTTTACAGCATTTTTAAGCACTTACCCAAAAAGTCCTACTTTGAGAAGAAATGTAAGAAGAATGATCTAGTTCAAGAATGCATTAATTTGTATTTCCACATTTCATTGAAAAGAATTTTGATTCAACCACATTCTATGCAGTTACAGAGTTTATATTCATACAGCTAGGATAGCTAAAGAACATTTTCTCTCCTTCTGAAAAAAAAATAATTTTTTGAGATCAACCAAGAGGAGCCACAAAAAGTTGAGTAGCCTTTTTATATATATACTAGAGGGCGCGCGCGGCTTCGCCCGCTTATTAGGAGTGAATTCTAAAAAAACCACGAAACACGTGTTCAATAAAATATTTTTAACAGTCTGAATTTAAATTTTTATAAAAATCGGTGGCAATTTAAAGATTTTTCCATATAAACTTTCAACCCCTTACTTGAACCCTTAGGGGGTGAATTCTTAAAAACCATGAAACACGTGTTCAATGAAATATTTTTAAGAATCTGAATTTCAAATTTTATTAAAATCAGTACAGATTAAATTTTTTTTCCATACAAACTTTCAACCCCTATTTCATCCCTTTAGGGTTAAAATTTTTCAATTTTCCTTCTTAGTGGATGTCCAGAATATGAAAATAAACATCTGCCCAAATTTCACGTTTCTACCATCAGCGGTTACGGCTCTGCGTGCGTCTTACCTCAGTCAGTCAGCACAAGTCCTTTTATATATATAGATAGTCGAAATTAATAAATACTAGCGTCCCGCGAAGTCACGAAAGTATTCGTGTTTTTATATGTACATATATCTGTAGTGTACTTATAAAGACTATTAAAATGAAAGTTTTACATTCATGTGAATTTTAGATTATTCAGGAAATAAAATAGTGTAACTTAAAACACTTCACATTAGGACACCCATTCTCCAGGAGTCCCCCATTTTCCAGGAGAAAGAATTAAGTAGTAGTAGGAGAACACTGGATAGTTCGTGCCATTTAGGAAAAAAATGCTATATCTTTTGAAAAACTGCTCTTTTTACACTTCCCCGGGGTCACGGTGTTTTCAAGGCATCTGAGAAAAGAAACAAAATTAATGGAATGGGGCAATGAGAGCCATAACTTCAATTATCCCAAATGCTCATTTTTAAGTTTTTACAGAATTATCAAAGTTATTTACATAAATTGATCATAATATCTTTTTTTATAATGATAAAACTACATATAAGAATAGGAGATAATTATAATACGTTTTAATACTTTCTTTTGGATATTTGACACAGATACTGACATTCCAACACCATTGACTATCTCTGAAGGACAGATCTAGAAATCTAGAAATGAAATCCTGCGTCAGAGTGATAAAGATGTAAATACTATCTTTATCACTCTAAATAAGAGAAGAGTTATAGACGATGAGATGATAAGAAGTGTAAAAATCAAGTAAATTCTTTTTCTCTTATATTTGAAAATATTCTCAGAACTGCACTATAGAAATGTCTATTGATGATATTTTTGATTTCAAAACGCTCTTGCCAAATAAAAACTAGAGAAAGCACACAACTAGTAAAAAAGTTCATTGGAATCGCATTAAAAAAGTTAAAATAGAGTTGAAATAAAGTGATAGAATAGAATTTAAGTAGGTAGGTATGCCTTAAGTGTAAACGCAAGAACCGTTATAGTATTAACCCTTAATTTGGCAAAGTATAAAATTCTATAAAACCTGAATTTTGTCATCAGAAATGTTATTTATACACATAAAACGACTATAGAAAAATTTGAAAAAAAATCTGAAAAGCTTAGTTTTCCTGAAAACTCATGTATGCCACGACATACACCGCCAACTACTCAAGAATACAAATCGTAAATGTGTTGTATGCAGGGACATACATTGCCAATTACTATAGGTACTGACTACGTATG
>JAATLQ010006234.1:0-43708 GCA_013421005.1 Heliconius erato x Heliconius himera | reverse complement strand
GCTTAATAGAGCTGTGGATACTGGCGCATACGCAACTAACAAGAATACTCTTGTTAACCCCAGCTTGAAGCGAACCCAAAGCAGTTTCGGGTTGATCGCCTTGTATTCAACTGCTGCACTAACCAATCGAGAGGACAATAACACCTACACCTTGACAGCCCCGCTCGCTCTCTGGTACGCCGGCCCAGAAAGCGACCCGACTGCCCGGCAAATCGGTCGTGTCATTGCTCTTTCGCTTGGTCTCTGTCACACAAACGACATCCAAATCTCTATCATCCATCGCATCTAATAATTCATTCATCTTTTCTTCCATCCCTCCTCTTACATTCCACGTAGCTATTATACGGAGCTACACTCCGTCCTCCACCTCGTGGCGTGTTGGGTGGCGGTCTCCAACGCCGCATTCGTCGCCACTTGACACACCATTGTACCCCCATTATAACTTATATATAGTTAGTATAATTTTGAAGCAATAAAAAATTATATATCTACTCTACTGTGGTTTGAAATCTGAAATTATTTTGACCATTTTAAAGGGCAACAAGTCCTAAGCCGCACCAGGCAGCAAATACCCTAGCTACGCCACTGACCACAACCGTCTACACACAATTAGACGTGTCCTCACGATGAACTCTTATGAAATTATAAATATATATAATATAAATAAATATATATTTTTAATTACTTTAATAGCTACAATGTAAAAAATTTTATTACGCAAGTTATTATTCGGTTGCCCAATTTACGTGTCCATAGAAGCAAAGGTCACGTGCTATTAATATCGTACCCACTACCTAGAGCGAAAAAGGCAGGGCGTGTAATTAAAATGTTAATTACAGGACCACCTAGCGGTGTATGCGTGTTCATATTTATGTCATAATACATTTTTTCTAAGCTTTAGCATGGTAGGCGGGAACTTGGGAACCCGACCGCATTAAGAAACTTCTATTGCCCACTTTCCGCCGAATTTTGGGACTGAATACTGCGTGTTGAGTCGCGGAACTCAACGCTGCGATTCGCCAGAGCGAGGAAATGGCAAATATTAAATATTTGATTTTCTCGAGTGGGATTCGAATTCACAACCCGTCGGATTTACAGTCGCTCCACTCGCTGGTGCTCCGGTCCCCCGAACGGCTTCAACTGGTCATGTGAAGTAGAAGTAAGACGTGGATGCTTTGTAGATACTTTTATTATACAAGAGGAATTATTTTTCCATTTTTAAAATATAAAAATTGTTTTAAAAAATACATCTCTATATATAATAAGACAGTAAAAATATTTTGTCTGTACATTTAGTAATTTTGACTGAAATGGATAGAGGGACACTTAAAAAGAATAATAGAAAACAAAAATATTTTTTTGAATTTCTTGTCTGTCTATCTGTCGATATGTATGTCCACATTTTTCTCTGAAAGTACTGAACCGGTTTACTTAAAAGTTTCACCAATTGCTTTGTTTTAACTCAACTTAGGTACTAAAGTTTGGTTCATCAAAATCGGTTCATTAAAAAAAAAGTTATCGTCATTTGAATGAAGTCAAGGCATTAGTTTGCCTGCGAATATTATATAGCAATTGCGCTGGTAAGATTCCTGGCTAAAGAATGACATTCGAAACGTCTTGGTTATATGACTATATGTTTATAATATAAAAATATATGTTTTTGAAGCACTATTATACAATATTTTATACAATAAAGTAAACAAAATTGAATTGTTAGTGGAGATTACCTTCATAAATCATAACAGTTAAGTTTAAATCGCAATTAATTCAACACAGAGATAAAGGACGATTTGATCTTCAAAGCAAATACATAGATTTTTTGGTTCGTTCGTTCGTTTGAAATAAATCTATATAAAAATGCCTAAAAACATCCTTTCTACGTGTACTCTGTAATAACTACATATTTACCAATTGTACATTTAGCTAATAATATGTGTAACTAATTTAAAAACTGTACAGGAGTTAATATGCAAACATTACACTTATTTTACAAAGAATATTATGAATCCTTACCCAAATCAATTATTTAACATTAAAGGCTGTTTCTAAAGCAGTACATTAAATTATTAAGTGACATCAGCACATTTAACAGAGCTTTAAAAAACATAACATAGGTAAAAAGAACGTAATATTACAAAAATATATTCATATAATAAATAATTAGCTTTATGTATATTTTATGAATATCAAATATCAACATTGGTTGTATTTTTTAGTTCGAAACAATCAAAAATTCTTATAGAAATTACGATAATGTCGTAAAAAAATTATATTAGAATATTACAGATTAAAGTAATAAAAAAATCATATTAGAAGTCATTATAGTTGTCAATCAATTCTGCTTATTAAATCAATAATCATGTATTTTATGCGGGCGAAGCCGTGGGCGAGCCGCTATTTTAAAAATATAAGAAACTCACTCTTCAGAGAGTAGGAAAGGCATCTATGGCTCCAGAGAGAGGAAGCTCCTCACAATACGCGTTGTCTCAGGTAAAACTGCCTTCTGCATCTGGTTCTTGATCCAACCGATATATAAATAATCGATAACCTCTTAAGACGTTGGTCGAGGCTTTTCGCTATTTAACTGTTAACTGAAACCATTATCGGCACTATGATAGTCGTATTGACATCCCACATGTAATTATAGTGGTATTGCTATTATTATTAATCATATTATATTCATTTTGTTTGTACCGCGGACGAGTTTGTTTGGTTGAATTAACGCGCTAATCTCAGGAACTGCTAGTTCCAAATAAAAAAAATATTTTTAAATTAGATACAACATTTAACACCATGTATAACTTATTGCCTCTCTATATTTATTCAGGAATCCAATAAATTATACATGGTGTTAATTGTTGTATACGTAAATCTGATCGGTGTATGTACATGAAAGATTTATGTATGAATAAGGTAAACTGTCACTGGAGGTTTTCGCCTACGTATGGGACCCAAAACAGTGATTTTAAAATTTGCCTGTTTGTCTGTGCGTGTCGGCAGGTTTATTTCAAAAACGGTTTAACCCTAAATCTGTTTTGACTATAGAAACTTTTAGTCAAATATTATCTTCGAGTTCTTTAAATTTACTTTATCACAAAGACAAAGTCCGACCGACACAGCTGGTTTTGAAAATAAATCTTGCCCTAAATCGAATTTGAACTCACACCTATTGACAATAAATAAATCTCCAAGGCTGGTGATATAAATGATTCTAAATAAACGAGATCTTTACATCGAAAATCTTTACATCGAGGCCTCAACTTGTCGTTTGACGAATATCTATTTATACGTTGTGCTGATGTATCAGAGCATTTACGTGAATTACGTCATATACTACGTCATTATATGATGTGTGTTCCAAATGATTAATACAGTGTCAGAATGAACATTTTTTTATTCTATTTAGATAACAAATTGTTATCCAAAATGATCTAATGGTCGAGGTCAGTGACTCAAGTCTAGCTTATGGAAATATTCACAATATTGTAATTTAATTTTAGCTTCAGACTATATATATACATGCAACATGCTCAAAGCGGATTAGGAAGAGGGAACCTCAACGCAAGACGCGACCTTTAACATTATTTAAAAAATAGTCATATATAATAACTTTAATTTTAGTAACATATAAATTACAAATCACTCAAACCGCTTTTTATAAAAAAACTTTCAAAAAGCGTTTAAAAGTATTTCGAAATGAAATGTTTCTATATGTTGTATCAGCCTATTCTATTCCTTATTTTTAGTGGCGGAATTCAACTCCGCACTATGTCTTGTTACTAGAGCGAGGAGATGTAAATAATTAATTGTTCCGAATGGGAATAGAAATCAAAAGCATCGCGTTTTCAGTTAGTTCCGATTATTTCTATATATATATATATATATATATATATATACACACCTCTTTTTTCCAGTTATATTAAACAGAGACAAAATACGTTATATATACTCGTATAATATAATATTTATAAAAACGTAACGTAATATGAAAGAAATTACAAATTCAGGAGGCGCCTTCTCTAAGCACGTCCGACTATCGATAATTTAAGTCAACTAACGACTTTGATGACTTAAGAACTGAGTGTTGTAGGTGTGAACTAAATAGAACTAGTTTTTACCCGCGGTTTTACTCGCTTAACCTACGTACGTTGAAAGTTACAATGTGATGTAATAGCCTTATAGACTTTCTCGTTAAATGGACATCTAACAAAAAACATTTTTAGATTCGAGCCAGTAGTTCCTGAGATTTACGCGTCCAACAAAATAAACTTTCGAGTTTTAAAATATTATGCTATTATTTTTTGATTAAGCGGAGAGTCTAGTAACGAATCACTCTTTCCATGTTTAAATATTGTTTATTAGTTAGCAGCACCAAAAATATCAATTTATTTCATAATAATAAACCGATACAACGTGGTGTAGCCTACCTCGATAAATGGATTATCCAACACTAAAAGGTTTTTGCAATTCGAATCAATCAAACTAACTCTTATTCCTATTATAGTATTATTATAGAAGTATTGGCTTGTGAAACTTGATAAATATACATATTTTGTTGTACATATATTAATTAATCTATTCACAATCAAAATTATACAACATTATTAATATTTATAAATATAGTGACACCGTTTAAGAAGATTAACATAATTGACACACTTTACGGTTGAACAGTGACCACTTAAATTAATAATTTAGTAATAATAATAATAGGCCTTCGTAGCACAGGGGCACAGGTGTGCTAGAAAACGCGTCGGTTGTGGGTTCGATTTTCGCTTGGGGGAATGAAGTATTTACTCTGGTAACGGGTACGCTACTCAACGTGCAATATTTCCAAAATTGGGTGAAAAGTAGGGAACGGAGATCTCAACGCTAGGTTACTTCTAACTAATTTGCAATATGCGGGATACAGCGTGAAATATCCGTTCACAATACATAGTGGTTTGTAGTTGTGATGGCACTAGTTAGTAGGTGGAAATTAAAATAATTCATTCACTCGAATAGGAGTCGAACCCACAATCTTTTGTAGTCACACATTGTCTCACAGCGCCACGACGGCGTTATGCCAATTATTTTCTTTTTTTTTGTCAGATACTTTACTACCGTCGTGTTAACCACATTATACCGGAAAGCCACGACAAGTTTTCATAACACGAGATAAGATTGCATATTGTGTAATACATACAGACATACATACATGCATGTGGGTCGTGCTTGCGGAAATTAAGTAAATATACTTTTGCAACTGCTACTGCATAAAGACCTCTTATTAGTAAGTAGTTTCTAAAGTGCCAATTTTTCCAATTTACGTGACCATACATTCGAGTGGCGGAACTCAACGCCGCGCTTTGAACACTGTACTTCCATGTAGAATAAATTACACAATTAAACAAGGCCTCGTATATGGAAGTCCATTGAACTTAAAATTTATTGCTCTACAAATCAGCCTACTGGAAGCTTGTTTTGTTACTCCATTAACTTAGTACTGAGATAAATGTAAACAGAATTTTAGTTGTGATTTGGGTTATTTAGATTGAAATGTCTAATGAATGTTACGAAGATTTTGCCGATTGACTTTCGATTGAATTTCGATTAAATAACGGCGCTAAACCATGAGAGAGTTCTCGTGGTTTAGCGCCGTTATTTAATTGGATTAGATTTTGTGAACAAATAATTATAGATTCCCAGATCCAACATGTCAAATTTTCCTGAATAGAGGTTTAAGCAATATGTTTTTGGACACATCAAGATATGCGATTGTTTATATATTTTTTGACTACGGATAAGCAACAACCAACAACCTAACCTATATATTATTTAAAACTTTTCCTTTAACGACTAACAGACAACGCAACTCAATGAAATTTATCATATGTTCCATAGATTTCTTTAAGAGTGTAGGAGACTAATAAGACAGGATTTCTCATATTTTTTTTGCGAAAAAAGAGATGTTCTATTTCACATCTTAAACTCCACTCAAACAAATCTAAAGGCAGACAACTAGTTTAAGCATAAGAAATAAGTCTTAGCTAACCATCGAGATTTCCATCACAATACAGTATATCGATCCAACATTCCCTGACAATGGAGCCGGTGGCGTGGTGCCAGCGACTGTTTGTATGTCTTCGCCAATATTATAGGGGTTATTGGCAAGACGCGCATTTATAGCACCTAAACGCTATTATTTTATATTGGTCTACGTACATACATTTGTTTCTGTTTCTGTAGCTATTTTCGTTTGAATCAGCTGGTCAATTATTATTTTTTGGTTAGCTTCACGCTGTATCCTATATAGCAGGGTAGGAAGCGGGAACCTGGTGTTAGACACTCAGTTCCCCACGTACCGCCTCAACTTTCGAGACATTACGTTTTAAGTGTCGAAAATCGACGTTTTACCTTGTTATCAGAGTGAGAACATGAAAATATTTTCTTCTCTCAAATAGGAATCGAACCTACAACCGCCACATTAAGTCAGATATTCTACCGCTGCGCTAAGACGACCTGATTTTGATATAGATTTGTTTCTATTTCTATGTCTATTTTTGTTTGAATCAGCTGGTCAGTTATGAATTGGACTCATGAATGGTGGTTATTAATATGAAAGTGTATTGTAATAGTAGTAAGTAGTGCAAAGAAAGTTTTTAATCTATTATTTATTATGGCTGCTTGACTGTAAACGTGGCTATGAAATAGGAAATGAAACGCACACACTCAGCACGCAACGCCACCAGATTTCAGCGGAAAGAAAGTGTATCTATGGGAACGGAGTGTCTTAACACTAGGTTCCCAGGTTACCCTTGAGAACCCTGCTAGGTGCGCAATACTGTGTGCGTGAAGCACACATTCGATGAGATTCAATCTTAAAAGGTCTAAGCGCGGATGGTA
This sequence comes from Heliconius erato x Heliconius himera, assembly GCA_013421005.1. NCBI lineage: Eukaryota > Metazoa > Arthropoda > Insecta > Lepidoptera > Nymphalidae > Heliconius > Heliconius erato x Heliconius himera. The sequence goes on along the minus strand of JAATLQ010006234.1, from coordinate 36,823 downwards.
ACACTGATCGCAGATACAGTGGGATATTTCGAAACAATTAGATTCTACATTATTTTGCTATTCTCTATCTATTTGGAGATTGGTGTGTGAAGATTTTGTGGTGTTTGGTACCAGTATCCGTGGAATACTTATTTTCGTAATCCAAATATTTGCAAGGTAACATAATTTCACTTAATATACTCCGTTGTGGCGGAGCGGTGTTTGACTGTAAGCTCGACAGTTGTGAGTGCGATTCCTATTCATGGGAATGAATTTTCATTTCCTCGCTCTGATAATGAGGCAAAGTTTTCACGATCGTTACTCCTATTAAATGAAAGTACTTTAATCAGATTGATCGCTTGTACTTTATACCTAATAGGAAATACGTTTTACCCGACTTATCCGCAGTTAAAGGTTTTCAGAAACCATTTCTATTACTAAATAATTGAAAATAGATTCCATAACGTTTTTTTTTTTAATTTGCAGTGTCTAGTAGTGAATGCAATAATTTATTATCATCTGTGATTATTTATTTGGGTGTGATGTATTTATTTAGGTAACTAAATATTTTAAGGCTATCAAGGTTGTAGGTTCGATGTCACCCGAAGGAATTAATAATTACGTATCGCCCATGTTGAGATAAAGCGCAGTGTTGAGTTTTGCCAATCGGAAGAAAAGCGGAGAACAGAGTGTGTTGACAATTGACAAGTTTTTTCTCCCAGCCTATAGCAGATTAGAATATTTTTGACTGAAAGATTTCCCGAAATTGATCATCAATTTTTTCTCATCATATTCAAATTTCTCCTCATCATCAATTTAAGGAAAACTTAAGCAATTTATCACTAGTTCTGTATTTAATAAATATACGTCAACGATTCGTGAGTTTACTTATAATATTAATTTTGCTTTTCCAATTTTTTTTTTTGTATGTGAGCCTGTTTAGCGGATATTTAATTAAGTCCTTGAAAGGAAAGAAAAAAACCAATATATCTATCTTTGACTTTCCTACTTTGAAAGGCTTTCTATAAATTATTTTCTAAGGAAAAAGTAAATGTAATTTTCTTATTATGCCAAATCTTTATTATGAAATGTTTTGAAAAGGAAATTTGGATTGACGTTCAAAGGTACGATATCGATGATATTGGAGGCAGTAGGTACAAAAAGTTGGTAACCTTTGAAAAGGTGGATGTATGTAAATGAAATGAGAAAAAAATCTTTAAAAATTTTCTATTACTATGTCCCTATTTTTAGAGTTCTTCCGTACCTTAAAAGGTAAAAAAGGAGCCCTTATACTATCACTTTTTTGTCCGTATTTTATTATTATTATTTATTACAAATAATTTTTGTGTGCAAATGGGACTTCTAAAATAGGAAAGAATATTATATTCTATTTTATAAGTAGGACTCGCACTTGACTGGTTCTTTATACTTGAGCTTTTACCTATGCCTTCGCCTCGTTGCTAAAAAAAATTACTACTCGTTGTGGCACATCACACACGAATGTGTCAACATTCTAAATGAGGGAGGTACCTGACCAAAAAAGCTTTTAAGTGTACGTAATCAAAAGATACAAGCATTTAGACATCGTTTTACATCGACACGGTTTCTCAATCACGGCTTTTCAATTCAAACCAGTAGTTCCCGAGAATAGCGCGTTCAACCAAATAAACTTTTCAGTTTTATAACATTAGTATTATAGATATTATTAGATTAATATTTGTTTTTAAATATTTACTTGAGTTTTTTTCTCAAACAATACCTGGCAATAACCACCCATTAATTTAATTGGCAGTTTTATTTTTAACTGGCTCAACTCTGAAAATCGCCACTCGATTGGTTTTAACGACTAACATTAACATTCTGCTCTGAATAGAAGCTTAAATTCCTAGATTGAAGCTTGTATTTTAGTTGAAATACGTAAATATGCGTTAATAAAGTTGTATAATCGCCATTGTTAGATAGTATATTTTTTTTCTATCTATTTTGTAGTAGAAAAAAAGGTTAACATTTTACTCCGAGATGGCCGGAGAGAACTGAACGCCACACCCTACTTTTCATACCTCTTTTGCCTCGTCCTCCACCTCATGTAAAGTATATCTTTGCTTAGAGCTAATACTATATAATGCTGTCGAGAATCTTAACTTCTCTTATGTTAAATAAACAAACAACTTTGATCAAGTCGGACACGGCTGACCCAAATCTAGACATATTTAGGTTTCGCCTAGAACGTGATAATATCATCACAAATAAATATTAGTAGGCATATGTATTATACCCAAATGATGAACATGTTTTTAATTTTTTTTAAGTGTACCATATGTGTATGTGTGTAGGTAGCATTTCCTTCCTTCGGCATTTCTTTTGGAAAGAAAAAGATTTTTTAAAAATCATATAAATACCATCCATATGCATATATAAAACGTTTAAAGAATTATGGTATCTGAATATGAATTGAATTATATATTGATATTTAAAAAAATATAAAGATCCCTCAATGAACCGCACTCTTTTTAAACCTTCTCAATTTAACAAAGAGACTGTGGGCTAGCCCATTTTTCCCCTATAGAACGACAAAGCGCGGTGTTGAGTTCCGCCATTCAACACGCACAGTGTTACAAAAATTGAAAGCGGACAAACGGAGTATTTTAAGAGATTCTCGTAGTCTATCCTGTAATATGTGGGATAAAGCGTGAGGCTAAACAAGTGCTAAATGTAACCTATATGTCCATTAATAGGATTAGAACCCACAACCCTTTCTCCAAAATGGCGCATTTTTGATGACAGCAACAGCTTCAAAATAGTTTAGTGTTTTTAAAGGTATAAAATATGTATTCAAGTCACGTTTACAGTTTCTGCAATGCAGTGTCCTAATTTCGAAAATCGTAAACTTTAACTGCAGTTACCCTACTTACTTAGTTCTTTACAGAAATTGTGAAAATGTCTTTGAGAAAGAAAATTAATAATAAATTTATTGTTATTTCTAATATAATCGATTGTTATATAGATTGTATTAGAAATAAAAACTAGATTTAGTGACTAGGCAGAGGGAACCTAGTGTTAAGACACTTCGTTCTTCACGCACCGCCCAATCAATGTGACATTGCGTTTTGAGTGGCAGAATTGTACGCCGCGTTGTATCTTGTTACCATAGCCAAGAAATCAAAATTATTCATCAATCTCAATGGAAATCGAACACACAACCAGATACTGTACCGCTGCTCTTTAATATTTATGTAAGTATAATAAAATACTAAATTATTTTCTTTCTGTTTCAGCAAGGCGTCGGGGTGGAGTTAGTGCGTGCGTTAGACAGCCACCCGCCCAACGTAACCAATGTGTTCTGCGAGTGCGACTCGAAAGATGATGTTGTAAGTTATTGTTTTTAGCTTCACAGTGTATCCCGCACATAGTAGGCTTAGCAGAGGGAACATGGGGGAACCTAGAGGTAAAATACCCCGTTACCACGACGCACTAGACACTATTTCCACAAAAAAACCCTTATAAATGTCAACAGTACACACAGTAATGTCTGACGTTTTTGTCAGAATTTCTGTCTATTCGTACCATTGTAGTTAATAGTAAGTTGATTTATTATATAGAACCGTATCGTTCCAAGCGGAAGACTCAATTGTGATAAATTGATTGTTACAACAATGTTGCCCGCCTTTTAATAAAATATACGGATTATTTAACTTAAGATTACTAAATTCCTATATAGAAACCGTGGTGCAGTTATAAATGACATCTTCTGTACTGAACGCAATGATAGTTCCTTCAAATGCAAGTCGTGGGAAGTTTTTTTAGCTTTACACGTATAACAGGGTAAAAAGAGGGAACCTGAGCACCTTGAGATAAAACACTCCGTTCCTATTAAGGCACTTCTCCACTTTTCGTTATTATGTTTCTTTTTCTACACCTGAGATTTATTAAAAAGAATTTCTTGCTACGAAATCGGGTGGAGTGTAAAGCACAGAGTGCACAAGTGAAGCAAAACTCAGAAAAAAATCTTTAAAAACAATAGATTAGAAGTTGACAGACGTCAACTTGTCATCAACTAATGCAAATGCGCGTAAATTTCAATTATAAAAAATGAATGTAATATAATAATATATGTAAATTTAGGTAAATATTCTTTGAAATTGAAATTAAAATAATTTTAAAGGCTCTTAACCTTTGAGATTATTTTAGTTGTTCAGAAGAAACAGAAAATTGAAGTTGGAATACAAAAGGTAAAATACAATTTTGCAATAACATTAAACGTTAAACTTGCTTAAAATATTATATAAATTCTTTTAAATTTTCAACACTAAATAACCTCCTGCTCTCTCATATGCATTGAGGCATATGAGACAGCAGGAAGTGATTTATTATGTATTTATTATTATAAAAAATTGATAGATTTACTCTGTACATATACATATATAACTTACCAAATGACCTAGTTACCGAGTGTCTTAATACTAAATTTCAAAAAATCAGCTTTACGCTGTATCCTGCACACAGCAGAGTAGATAGAGGGAACTTAGTTTTTTGGAGGCATTGCGTGTTGAGTGGCGGATCTCAATGCCGGGCTTCGCCTCGACACCAGAGCGAAGAAATGACTATGTAAATTAAGTAAATATTTTATTCCCTCGAGTAAGAATCGAACCCACAACCAGTCGATTTTACAGTCACACTTTGTGCCCCTGCGCCACGACTGGCCACTAATTATTAATTAGACACTCCATTTTGATATATAACTTTGGTAATTTCAGACCATCACCTGTGATTGTGAAGCGACGCCTGCCTTCCAGTTGAAAGCGTTCAGCCAACGCGGGGAGAAAGTGGAAGTGTCACATTATAGGGTTAATGTTAACAAGTGAGTATAGTTTTATAGTTATTTATAGAGTAAATTAAATTTGTTATTAATAATTATTTTATTAATTTGTACTTTACTACTCAGCTGTAATATTGGGCTTAAAAAAATAAAGAAAAGAAGCATCTTTTTTCACTGCTTGCATTACAAAATGCTGAAATGCCTACGCCTCATTTTAAAGTGTCGAAAATTAGTTCTATATTCTATAAAAAAAATGTTTTTAATGTATTTTTTTTTCAGATTCCGCGCCCGTCTTCACATTATATGTGTGACGGACAAACTGACAGGTGAACTAAAGTGCGACGGGTGGCCGGACGTCAAAGTAGCGCTCGCCCCAGTCGGGCCTTTAAGACCTAACGCCGCTGAAAGTGATTTACAACAACTTGTTAGGTGAGTAGCGGTTAGATTCTTATGTAAAGCTTTAGAGAATAAGAATGTTATGGTAAAAGATGATTGTCTACATATATATATTCGGACACATTTTAAATGAAAATAGGTTTACGTTTTTACTAAGAAAGAGTTTAATTTTTTTAAATTTCTGCCCGAGAATTTATTAGTGGAAATACAAATATGCATTTTATATACGCGAGTTCAACGTAGTCCTTAATGGGCCCGCTCCGCTCGCGGTGGAAACCGGACTTCCTCGATGAATGGACTGTCTGATACAAACAGAATTTCCCAATTAGAACCCGATGTTCCTGAGATTAGGTCGTTTAATGAAACAAACTCTTCAGCTTTATCTTATTAATATAGAATTATAAATTTCTTTATTTAAAATTTGTCATGAAATTGTTATTTGTTTGATAAAGTTACTTACTAATATTTTGGTAATATATTTAATTGTGATATTTATACGCCACGCGGCTTAGTTTCGGATCGCATTCTTTAAGGTTTTAGGTTAAAGTAAAAAAATATATACTTATTTACTTTAAGTTTTTAGAGGTTGTCGTAACGCAGCCACGCAGCGTCCGACTGTAACGCGACGGTTAGGAGTTCGATTCCCACTCGGGGATTTCATTAATTTTATTTTCTCGCTCTGACAACAAGACAAGTCATGGTGTTGAGTTCTGCCACATGTAATCTCTCGAAAAATAAGCGAAAATTAGAGCACTGAGTGTCTGAATATTAGGGTACCTTTGCCTTTGCGGGAATCAGCGTGAAACTTAAAGTTTTTAATACTACATAAAAAAAAATGATGACTAATATGAAACAAACATGTCACTTGTCATTTGGCAAACATTAATTTTGTATCAAGGTCATATAGCGACATTTCTATCGCAACATATAATTTGCGTTGAACAGTTTATATACAGCATGTACGCAACATGCTGTATAATCTAGTTTACGACTAATAAACGTCAAATTCATATTAAAGGTTATGCGACTGATTGACTGTCGTTATTTGGGTCGATGGTAGTAAATTCAAAGCCAGTATATGTAAACGTTGTTAAGTTACGAAGTTTACTTTTCCCAATTTCCGCCTAATTTTCGAGACATTCCGTGTTGTGTGGTGGAACTCAACGCTACGCCGCGCTGCCATGTTTTTTAAGAATTTATTTGTAACAAACAAAAATATACTTATTTAATATATATTGTTAGCGAACTCGTGTAAAAGAGGGTAAATGGAGATGAAAAAGACGATAAAAGCAGTGGAATTGTGTCAATTGGGTGTAGTTGCTTGTACATGATTGATACATATCACTTATTGCAATTACATAGAGTCTCTTTCCAAATAGTTTAGAAACATATAGACGATATGTGTTTTTACAGTGTTTTGTTTAAAACGTTAACCGCTTCCGATTTCTAACAATATATATATTTATAAAGTGTGATTAACATACTAAAAAAATTGTAAGGATGGATGTTTATTTCTCTTTAAAGGGCGATGTTTATTTCAAAGTCTCTATTATTAAATAAAAGTATATATTATATTGTTATATTACAGTGATATAGTTGTAAGCGCTCTAAGAAACACGAATTTGAACTTCAACTTCGCTCACTACCCTACTTGTCCGAGATTAAGAAGATATGTGCCGGATGCCGGGCCGAGACTACCCTTGCATTATGATTCTATGGTAAGTTTCTTAATATTTATTTACATTCAATAATATCGATACTGTCGTGCTGTAGCAGTACTGCGTTTCGTAGTAAGAGGTATTCAAAATAACAGAGGGAGAGAGCAGAGAAAATTTTATATAAGCCAGGTAATCAATATCCAGGAGCCAATCGTGGTGCAGGGGCACAGGCGGTGAACATGACAGACCAAGTCATTATTAAACACAAAATTGTTAAATATTACAATTTATTACTAAAAAAAGTCATCCACACGACATATTTACAAAATCAGAAAGTAAAATTCACTTTTATATTTAATACTTCTAAACGTTTCTTTTCAGTTACAATCGGATAGAAGCATGTACACTTCGACGCCAAATTCAACAGCCGGTTGTATACAATTGTTGGGAGATAAACGTTTGCTAGTCAAAGTCGTTGGCGCTAAAGACATAGGTGGTGAGTTATCAATTTATCAATCATTCAATTTCTCAGCTTTACGCTGTATCCCGCACATAGTAGGCAGGGTAGGTAGAGGGAATCTAGTGTTAAGAGTCTCCGTTCCCCACTTTCCGCCAAGTTCTGGAGACATTGTGTGTTGAGTGGCTGCTGTGTGTGGAGGGTACAGCGTGAAGGTGATTTATTTATTTTATTTAGATATGGCCATTTATATCGCAAAAAACGCATATTTCGACACTATAAACAGAATCATAATTAATAGTCTACTTCCGGTTAACCTAGAAATATGAAATTTGGCAGCTTGCATCTACAGGTAGTACTAGTAGTTCAGGAAAAGTTCTGAAAAGTATATATTGTGGTTAAGTACTGAACAATAATAGCATCAAAAGGGGGGCAAATTTGGTATTAAAGCCCCTAGTTCAAGTGACGTATCATATAAAAGGGCTCTACCGAAGCTATGCTTGAATTTCAGAAAAAGTTCGGGAGCTCCAATTTTGGTACGGAACCTTCGGTGGGCGAGCCCGACTTGCGCTTGTTCGGTTTATATTGATGCCACGGTTGAAACTTTTTTACCTAAGGCAACAGTTATTACTATTTTTATAAACAAAACTTATATCAATATAATGCTGTGCTTAAACAAAATGTATTATTGTGTTAAAACATGCAATGTTTTCAATAAAACATAGGAATTAGAACGTGTTATAATTACTCTTATAAAAAAGATAACTTTGTGATTGATTCAATCAATTATTTTATCGTGTCTACCGATTAAATAAAATTTATTGTATGAAATAATAATACAAAAAATCTTAATTTTTTAAATATTTTTTTATTTTTCAAATAATTTTAATTAAAATAAGAAGTTATCTGCTTCATTTCTTGTATGTCAAATAAGTAACCCTAGTAGTTACTTGTGGCTAATTCGCTAAAGTAATTTCTTAAGATATATTTTTAAATTAACATATAAATAATAATTTTGCAGGTAAATCAGGTTGTATGGCACCATACTGCGTTGTAGAAATGGACGAACCCCCACAAAGGAATCAAACTGCATTCAAAAAAGACACCACTAACCCTGTGTGGGAAGAACATTTCCTTTTGTGAGTACAAGTATATGTATATATTGGTCATAAATCATTTTTTTTAGCTTCACGCTTTTCCCCACATATAGCCAGATAGGCAGACGGAACCTAATGTTAAGACACTCCGTTTCTTATCTACAGCCAAATTTTGGGTTGCGAAACTCAACGCCATTACTAAAGCAGAAATATGAAAATATAATTCATTTTCTTAAATGGGAATCGAACCCACAACCATCTCATTTACAGTCAGACATTGAGCCATCGCGCCAAAAGAAAGAAACATACAAAAGCTTAATAGAGATATAATTAATTATCTAATCACTTTTCTAAATACATAAAATACATTTTTTAATACAATTTCAGCGACCTGTCACCTCAAACAGCGGAATTGCTCTTCGAAGTGTACGATCGTACCGGACCTCCCTCCCCTGGAAACACTACCACGCAACACAGGTACAAATACATACATACATATATTACTAGCGACTCGCTCAATCACATTTTTGTATTATAGCCAAATTATACGAAATGCTTACTTAAACTGTAGCCTTTGTGTTATTCTGATGTTTAAGCTATAATATTGTAAAGTTACATCTAAATCCCTATTACTAAGAGTTGTCTGTCTGTCTGTCTGTTCTCAGTTTGTAACTAATGGCGCATTACGGACAATATCTAGAAAAAAACGATCATCGTATCTTTTGATTACGTTGAATAAGATGCTTAATTTTTCCTATACTCCAAGGAATTAGAGGCCGGAATATTTCTTACTTTGATAGACAGACAGACAAACAACAAAGTGATCCTATAAGCGTATTATTTTTTCGTATTCTACATATTTTTAAATGAACATGGATGGAACCCTGATTTATATACAGCCTCTAACAAATTTACAAATTAAAAGTAAGTCGAAGTGTTTATTTGTAGGTTCCTAGGACTAGGTCTAGTCGGTATAGATGAACTACTGGCCGCGCCCTCACAAAGACAACAAATAGGTCTACAGACGAGGCCCATGGAGGAGCACGATGTCAGCGGCAGTTTGACTGTTGAAGTACGTATTTTGTGTTTTTTTAATGTATTCTGAACTATCGACTCGCCTGCCAATATTATGACCAAATTATATATTTTTACACTACATTCTGATACATATATTAGCTACGCAGTTTTATTAAAATCGGTTCGACAGTTTTTGTATGTAAATGGAACAAACATTCATCCTAAAAAACTTAACTAATATTAATAATGATATTATATATTAATGATTATTTAGTTGATGAATGTGTGTAAAATTCTATTTTTTTCTTTCCAGTTCTTATTCATAGAAGGTGCAGATATACCGGACCTAGGTTCGAAGCCGTTGAAAATAAAAGAAAGTTTACGCACTGTGACACCTCAAGGCAGACTCACTACTACCACTAAAACAACTTTCCAGCAAAATGGTAAATACATTAAGATATGTGAACACTCATCTACACGTGATAGCGTGATGGTGCCCGTGATGCACCAGGACGGATTGCCGAAAAGACTCAGCTGAGCAGCTTTCGCGTTAAATAAATCTTTAGCTACTTTTATAGTATTATTATGTCTTATGTCCTTAAACTGTGTGGGAGAATATTAAGTAACTGAAATATATTATAATACTTATATATTGATTATTTTCATAATAGTTAATTTAGCAAATAAAATGACCAAAGAATAAAATTGAATTGTGTAAAAGTATGAATTTAGATCACAGTGGAGAACGAGTGTTTTAGCACAAGGTCATTATCCTGATATATACGTAAATCTTTTACCCTCAGGTCATGATCCATCTCAATTAACGGAATCAGCACTTCGTGAATTAGAACTGAGTCCCACCAACGCAGCCAATAAGTCTACTCTCATCATACATTCTGTGCAACGGGTATGTATTTTTTATTTGTTATTATTTTATTTGCGTTTTTTTAATCGTTTTTAATTGTTTTTGGAGATTTTTTTTTATTTTTGGTCCTGTATGTTGATTAAGATTAGGTACCAAATTACATCTAAATTTGTGTAGGCAGTTTTGTGTGATATACATAGTTTTATGAAACTTATATATCACACAAAAGTAACTAACAATATTTTGTTATTATTATTTTTGTTTATGTCTCTTGATTAATTTTAAAAAAAGCTGGTCGATAAATCTTCCATTATACATTTTAGTAAGTTGTAAATTCTTGATATGCTCCGTAAATAAATATAGAAATACACAAATTAGTATAAAATGTAATAAAGCAACTGATATTGTCATTATTTATTCACTTATTATTATAATAAACACAAAGAGCAACTTTTTACCTTAATTTTGTATTGATAATTGAGTAACTAACTAGAATAATGTTTTTTATTGCATGTTGTTTGAAAAATCTCAGGAACCGAAATCTATAAAGGTGAGTGGCATAGAATTTTATTAATAATTTAAAATTTCATTCATTTAATAATAATTTTGCCTGAACATTGTGCCTATGAAAACCAACCTTGAATTTAATTTTATAAAAATCCATAAAGCATGTTTGTTAGTATTAATAACGTTTGTTAAAGTTTGGTTAAAATTTGAGTTTTTTTTTTTATTTATCATTTGTTAAATTAATAACATTCTTTATTCATACAAAACTCAAATTAAAACCAAATCATTGTGTTGCAACTAACGTCCCTAAAAATATTCAAAACTCCCAAAAAAAGGTGGAATTAACGGATTCCGGGAAATTCATCGAAGTGGAACGAGAGGGAGAAATAGAAAATGCGTATTTACAAAATAATACAGATAATATAGAGAAAAATACAGATAATAAAGAAAAAAATACAGATAACAGAGATAAAACATCGACGCCAAACCAATCTCCCGCCAAAAGTGTAAGGATAAAAGAAAATGGCGCAAAAACGAATGGTGATGCTGAAACGGTAAAATTGTTTGTTTTTACCTTCCAATTAATATTTTTAATTACTAATCGTGTTGTAAATATGTTTTTAGGTGTATATATATAAATATATGTATGTGTATTTATTTATTATTATTTTATAAAATTTGCATAGTTTAGTAAGTAAAACTACAATGTGGCTAATTGTAGTTTTTCTTGTTAAATAATTTATTACATATAAATTATACCATACCATTAGTACCATATTTCTCTTGATATTTTTAAATATTGTATAATTATATATTTTTTTATTTCCCTGACACTATACTTTTAAATTACTATCTAAATTAAAACTAATAAATTAAATTTAATTAAAATATTCTTGTAACGTATTTTAAAATTTTTTAAAATTCTTTTTACTATAATATTATTATGAGAAAGTGCACTAATTACTTTAAGAAAAATATTTAATCTAAAGGCTGTAGCAAATGACCTTAATCTATAACGTATCATATATCATTTAAATTAAATTTAAAAATAATATCACTGAGTCAAGAATTCTAGCAATAGTAAATTTTAGCTTTAATAGAAAGTTAATATTGTCTTTAATATAATGTTGTTTACTTTTATATTTAATAAAATGGTTAGGCTAAGAATTGGCTGCGACATATACGAATATCCTCGATCTGGCTACACAAAGTCAACTTTAAATAAATAATTACTTTGTAACCTTATATTAATTATGCTTCTTTTTCACTGAAAGTGTAATAGATTTGTATATATTGATTTATTGAATATATGTATTGTATGTTGTAGCAAGGCGACTACGTTAATAAAAATCAAGAGACCCCTCCCGAGCCAGCGCCACGTAAAAGGAAACGAGACTTCTTCGGTACTATCAAGAGAAGGTATTAATTTCTTTTTTTATTTTTTTTCTAAGAAATTATGAAATTTTCTATTGAGTTTTTTATGTTGTTGACTTTTAAGGCAATGGATATTAATAGAATATTTTCATAATTGAAATTGATATGATAATATATATTTGTTAAGTATTAGTCGACGTCTTTATGGCGCTGTGGCACATCGTCTGTCGCAACGGTTGTGTGCTCGATTCTTAAAATTATATTATTATATTTTTTTTTCTACATTTATTTTCCCGTTCTCACTACTAATAATTATATTAATATTTTTAATAGATTAGGAAGATCTCGCACTAGAGGTGCCTCTCTAGACCTACAAGACCCTGAAATGGAAAACCAACACATTCGGAGTGTTAGCGCTGAAAGAAATACACATGGTACGTATTTATTTAAAGTATTTTATTGACAAATATAAGGAAAATTTTGTTTCTCTTATTAGATAATACTTCAAATAAAACATCTTAATAATGTAAATAAATATATTATATAATAAATGGTATAAACTATATTTTCGTAGTATTAAACAATCATAATGAACAGGGGCCGTGCTCACCCTATTACAGCCTAATCCTTCAACCAACTAAACAAATTTACTAATAACAATTTAAAGCTTTAAATATATAAAAATACCAGTTTAAAGCTTAAGTCAAGAATGTTTGGAATTTTCTAATTTTCTCACTTTTAATGCTATATGCTATATAATAATAATCAAATCTTCAAAAAGTACACATCCATATACATATATTTAAATTTATACAATTTACAGATAAAGCGCTAACTCTACCGAATCGCAATGTGTATTCCGCGGGGGCTTCCCCCGCACAGTCGGGAGATGAATCTAGGACTTCCCGAAGGTAATTATGTTATAGCGATGGCAATTGTGTTTAATGTTGTTATTTGTTGAACAAATTTAATTTAGTAATTACATTGTTTTTTCAATCAAAAATTAAAGTTTTAAGTAACATTAATAAACAGTTTTTTTTTCAATAATTGTAATTTTTGTATATTAGTTTTTATTTAGTATGTATTATATAATGATGGCTTTCTAAATTATTAAGTAAATTTATTGAAATGATACAAAAATAACATTTAAATAATTATTTTTTCTAATTGGCTTTAAATATAACAATTTATTAATTACGAAACTAACAAGGCAAGATTTATACAGTAAATATTCTCAAATAATGCTTTCTTGCCATTTACAATAATAGATATAATTCTTAACCTAGCGCTAAATGTGATTTTTTTTCTCTTTTTTCATCTGGCAACACTCACGCTGGGGAAATACGCACTCTGCGATCTGGTAACATTGGTATTTCATACTAATTTTCTTACTTTTTTAATCTGTACGCATGTTTTTTATAAACTTAATTTCAATTTTCCCCTTATGCTATTCTTATCATTGCATATTTTTTTTTCATGATTTCATTTTATTTTTTGTCGAAAACTCGTGTTTTTTGATACTTTAAAAAAAATATTCATAATTTCACTTTTTTGTGATGTTGTTTTTTTTCATTGTTAATTTTTCTCATGATTTCATTCTTTTTTTTTTCTCGTAAACTCATATTTTTGTTGCACTTTTTTATAAAACAAAACTGTTGGAAACGGAACTTAAAATTAATTAATTAGATCTTCTCTTAGTGAAGTCTCCGGATTCAGTACAGCATCAGCTCGGACTTTCATCCATGAGGCTTCCACGCTAGTCCTTGAAACTATTGAGGCTGGAATAAAAAAACATTATTTAGTTCCACTAACAGTCGCCCAAAGATCAAGATGGCGGCGGAAGGGTGTCAAATTGCATATTTATAATGAACACACTTTCATCGCTAAACACCTTAGCGGGTAAGTTAGTTGTTTTGTAAACCTTTAGAAAAAAATATAATTTGAGGCTCAAAGAATGTAAATGTGACTTTTTTATTTTAATATCATAAATTAGTCTTGTAACAAATTTCTTATAGCCAATTTAAATGTACATTAATTGTTAATTGTATGTAGTAATTTAAAATATATTACTTTAACCGAGTTGTTTATAGAAATTGAAGTTATTAAATTATTGCGCAATACAGAAGTTTATGTAATAAATTAAACTTGTTATGTTGAATGTTTATTCATAACATGACAGCCATTTTGATATAATATATTTTTTAAAATATATTATAGCATTTTAATGCTATTCAAACACCAATATCTAAAAATATATAAGAATTGTAATTGAAAAAAATCAATAAAAAACGAAGGAGTGTCTTAAAACTGATTTCTCTGCCTAATAATAACAACATTGGCACACACAGTGGCACAGTCTGCGCGGTGTGCAACAAGACGATAGCGCGCCGCCTCGGCAAGCAGGGCTACCAGTGCCGCGACTGCCTGCTGCGCTGCCACAAGCACTGCCACGTGGCCGTGCCCGGCCGCTGCGAGCGCTCCACCGTGCAGGACATGGAGCTGTGAGTAGAGTCATACACGTAAATACACGTTCAAATACACACATATTACACTATTTTAATAGGGTCTATATTAGCTATTGGGTTGTTTATCACAATTATTTTTTGGTGATGAAGTGCAATGTTAGATATAATAGTACTGTTGCTTAACGTTTAAGTATAACAAATTTTTAATATGGGTGTGCATACTTGTATAGGTAATAAAACCTAACATAGTATTGATTTTTTAATATTAATAAATTAAGAGGAAACCTTTATGATGTCAAAACATATTCCAAATTTTTTAACTTTTATTATATTTAAATACAGCATAATATTTTATAATCATAGACAAAACACTTAAATTATTATTGACGTTAAATCGAATAACTAGACATAAACACACAAAACCTTTAAAAATAACAAATTGATAAAATATAACAATAAAATTAATTTATTAAATATTATTTATTTATGTATTTTATTGTATTTCTATGCTCTGGTTGCCTTCCTTGAGCTCGAGTCTACAATAAACATAAATAATGGTAACCATTGGGAAGTTTAACATATTAACATTGGCTAATTCTTCATTAATATATGTTGTTAAGGTAATTAAGGTAAGTTTAGGTAAATATTGTGAGATTTCATTTATTATAATACTAAAAAATTATAATAATTATAATTATTTTATTTAATTGACCGCATTTTGTATGACTATTGTTATTAAGTCAAATTATTTGTATATTTTTCTATTTTTTTTAACTTCTTTGCTGTATCCCGCACAGAGCCAAGATAGGCAACAGGAACCTGGGAATCTAGTGTTAAGACCCTTCGTTTCCATTAGGGCACATTCGTTACTAAAGTTTTAATCCATACTTCGATTTTTTAATTACTTTTCAAGTCCAAAACAGTCCTTTTATTATCATTATTGTTAAAACAAATCCTTTTTTCTTACAAATATAAATGTAAATCTCACAAAAAGGCTTAATAAAAAAAACACACCATACCATATTTTATAAATTAATGAACTATATCATTTTATTAATTTTATATGAGAAGTAGTAATCATGCTTGTCAAATTTTATGAGTAAAATAGTAGAGGCTATGTTTTTAATAATGATAAATAACCTTTTTTTTAAGTTGTATATGACCGATGTTGCTGTAACATACAGTTTACGAGATATTATTTTTTTTCATCATTTAAAACATCGAATATTATTTTTGTTTATTTAAAG
Organism: Heliconius erato x Heliconius himera; assembly: GCA_013421005.1. Taxonomy (NCBI): domain Eukaryota; kingdom Metazoa; phylum Arthropoda; class Insecta; order Lepidoptera; family Nymphalidae; genus Heliconius; species Heliconius erato x Heliconius himera. The sequence continues at coordinate 20,945 of JAATLQ010006234.1, read as the reverse complement.
TTCTACATATTAATTTTGATTTTTTTTACATTTTCATTTCTAATTTACAAAATAAATTTAATTACACTATATATTTATTTTAAAATATCTCGTAAACAAACTCATTATCGCTATTATCGCTTATATATATTTTAATTTTCAACGCTGCCAAGGTCCCATTCCCATAGCTTTGGAAATGGAAGGTACATGTAGTTTATTAAATATGTCACGCTTCTGTCAACGTCATTTGTCAATGTCATGTAGCTGTCAAAGTGACGTAGCTGTCAGTGTCACCTGTGACGTTACTAGCGCATGAGTCAAAACAGAAATTGGAAAAGTGTGATCACATTTTTTTTAAAAATGTGTTATGATACACTTCTTTGTTTAATGGCCTAGCATTTAATATTTTTTTATATGATTGTTTCGTGTCATAGTGATATATGTATATAAATATCATATTCTCGTAGAGATAATTATTTGTTGCTAACTTAATAAAAATATCTATTATATATTTCTTGAGCTAACAACACTTGATATTATTTGTAAAACATATAATTTTAAACATGTAATTTATTCCACATAATAGAATGTTCCACATAAAATTGTATTGATAGAAATATATTAAGAACTAGGAGAAATAAAAAAAAAAATCGTAATTGTTACCGAAAAATGTTATAAAAATGGACGAATGAAGTATTATCAATGTGTGTATACATTACAGTTTTTTTTTTTTATTTTCTAGATTATTCTCAGTATATCTTTACTTAAAAATAGCATAAATTACTTAGTTTAAAAAAATCATAAATATAATGAACATTTTGATAAAACTTCGTTTTCAATGAGTATTCAAACTTAAAATAAACTTAATGTAGCCATGGCTTTTCTTATATAATTTGCTTCCACCACATTTAATAAGCTAAATAGAGAAGCCTATTTAGTATATAATATAGATTTATATATATATATTTATATGTAAAATAAATAAAATACATATTTTTTAGATCAATGCTTCCAGTCTTAAATGAATAATCAAGCTAAGAAGACTGCAAGAATACATCACAGGTTCTTTACAAATAGTTGTCTATAGATGCCTTTATTAGTTTAACCATAAAAATAAAATAGTTTTTTTCGGTGGCATGAAGTGTGTAGATGCTTTTACAATTATAATTATTTTTTGGGCATGACATCTGCCCAACTAAACAGCATTTTGACTTTCTTGTGGCGTGCTATTATATAGATGTAATTGTTTGTGTTCAATTGTTTTGAACGTTCACGTTCGGATATGAGATTATAGCTTAATTATAAATAAGTGTATATCTCTTTAGTTTTTTTTTATATAAAGCTAATAAAAACTAAAATCGAATATTAACATATTGCAGAATTCTTATGTTGTATTTTTTTATTTCATGTCTTGATTTTTATGCATGTTGATGTTTTTTATATATATTGAAAATACGAATTATTTTTACAATAAATTAAATATAGAGCTGTTATGTGGAGCTTTATTTATGAGCTATATATTATGCAAATATTTGTTGTATTATATTTTATGTATTTTAGTAATGTTCATTTTTAGTTTTTATACAGGGTGGAAGTGTTAGTACCACTATAAATGAAACCATGGTTTTAACTACTCCATAAAAGCCTAATACAATTTAAAAAAAAAAACTCCCCAAAAACGAAAAATAAGATTTTTTCAAACAAAATAAATAATAAAATTGTCGTTTCAAAATAAAACGCCATTTGTAAGGACGACTCACGCACACATAAACCTATCAAAGGAGCACCGCCGCACACGCCTCATTCCGAAATCGAGTCGTAGGTATTGACGATAAAGTTGAAAGTTGTTTAGTACCTTTAGTAGTATTTTTGTAGTAGTAAGTGTTTATTAACGTAAACTATGCGTAATCGCGTCACATGAAATACAGGTATGGACAAAAATCGTGAAATGAAAAAAAAATCCTACGTCCAAACTGTTGATGCATCTTGATTAATTTCTTTAGGTATGGGTTTGAAATATTTTACCCTATATGCTGTTTCCGTAAAAGGAGCGCTGCCTCTTCCACCCTGTATATTATACTAAATTAAACTACTGACGGACCACAGTTACGATTTTTTTATATATACACAAAAAAATAATTAATTTTAGTTAATTTCATTAAATCAATGAATAGTAGTTTTATTTAGTATATTCAACTTCATAAGTTGCATTTTTTTTAACCTTTTTTTAATTTCAGGGCTTACATTTCGTCTCCGTTCACGGACAAAAATATAAGAATGCTGTGATCTTCGCCGGCTTCTGCACAAATATATACTTAAATTATTAAACTTATTAAGATGACTATGTTACTGTAAAAGTCTGAACATTTGGAAAATCTTAAAAAAAATATCAAAATCTAAAATTTACTAACTTAACGGGTAAAGTTTGGTTTAAAATTAAAGAAAACAAAAGAAATTCTAATTAAGATCATATTTACCAAAAAATATATTATGATTTTCAATTTCCCAAACGACGAATATTGGCAAGTTGTGCCAACATTAAGACTTTTACAGTAAACTGACAATTACCTGTACAAGTAGTTCGCTACCTTTATGTGGCTTTTTTTTACAAAATATATTTATAAATATAAACGTTATATGAAATTTTAGATATAAGATGTAGTGTTCTTCTTTATCTGATTATTGAAAAAAAAATTGAAAACTTACCGCTTTTCACATATTGGCGAATTAGGTTAGCTTAGGAAACGCTAGAAACCTTTAAACACTTTTAACCATATTTAAAATTGATTGACCATTCAAAAATATATTTCAAAATATGAAAAGTTAATTTTATTTTGAGGGTTGCAGATTCCAATTTATTTAAAAAATGGTGGATCTGCCTCGTTTTAAAGAGCAAGTGTAATGAGTTACCAAGTTGTTGTTATATTGAAAGGTTGTTTATTTTTTTATTTGTCAGAAAATTATTTATTATCATATTAATGAATTTAAATTATTCTACTATAAATTTTACTTTATACTCAATTTAAGCACTACTTCTGGAAAAATATTTTACAGACAACCTTTTTAAATACCCACAAATGTTTATACTTTAATTATAAATTAATTAATAAAATGTTACATTTATATTAAATATCACAAATTTTAATATACGCCTAAGAACAGAAGAATAAGCTTAAAGAAGCTTACGCATATTATATTTAAAAATTATAATAATTAGACCAGTCGCTATATAACGTGAAAACAAACACGCTTCGCTTCACGTTTCACGTTAATAATGTTTCCAACAAAGTGTTTATATGTTCGTGTATTTAATTGTTTTGTTTACACGAGTGTTTGTTGTGTTGCTAATGTTGTTTATTTCATGAAATTTAAATTAGTAAATTCAAAATTTTTACTTTAAAAAATATTTTAAATTATGAAAGCTATTATAAATTTTAAAGGTTCTAATTTAATTTGATAATTTATTTCAAATAATGAAAGTTATTATGATTTTTCTTTCAATAGTTGAAAAGTTGTTGAAATTTTTCAAAATATTACCACCACGCCTCTTGTTGTTTTTTTAAATGTAAAGCAAGTGATTTGTACATGACAATGTATTGTATAGATTGTTGACGCGTTGTTTAATGTTTATGTTAAAATATATTATACATATATTATTTATAAATGTTGGCATTATTGTGTTTTCTGTAATTTTATTTTCTCTTCTTTTTAATTAAAATGCCTTTTTTAATTGACTTTTATTATTTACTTCATAGTATACGATTTTTTGCTGGCAAAGTTGCCAGTCTTGCCTTTATGATTTTTGCCATACAGCTTCTATTTCTTTCTTCGTTCTGTGAAATGTAAAATTTAAATCTCTTGTAAGAATTTCAGAAAATTATCCCTAAGCAAAAAACATTTAGTTTATTAATTTAGAATCGTATTTTCTGTTAATGAAGAATTAAAATTATAAAAAAAAATAAGTAAAATAACAATAAAAACTTTGCCTACAAACATTTTTCAAATAAACATACATAAGTTGTAATATTATAGCTTCACGCTGTATTCCGCACACAGCAGGGTAGGCAGTGGAAACCTAGTGTACTTTGCCTTGACACCAGAGCGGAGAAATAGAAATGGAAATTAAAGTAAATATTTCATCTTCTCGAGTAGGGATCGAACCCACGACCAGTTGATTTCGGAATTCCTGCAGAATGAGCTGACTGTATCTTACCCTCTGGTATGGTGGGCTTGAGACTTCAAAGATTTCATGAGTGGGTCCCAGGGGGTAGAAAGTTTCCAACCGTCCTCTGTATTACAATTGGAATGTTTTTGTATTTCAATAGCCTCACGGATCATTCTAGGAATATATCTATTTTCCTTAGCGAGGATGTGGGGTTCATCAAACCTGATGTAAATGGCTGAATGTATCCGCACACAACTATTACAAAATTCATTAAGTATACAATTTTTTCTCTAAGCTTTCTTATGACTATTATCATCTATACACCAACTTTACGAGGAAACTGGTTTTCTCTATCCGACTTAATAGACCTAATGTTCGGTCCAAGTGTTGTAACCGAACACCGCGGCGTAGCTTTTGACGCTCGCGGCGCTAATATTGTAAGGCAGTGCCAATTCGGAGCGCGTACTGTCCGGTAGCTTTCATTACATACTTATTATAGCATAGCAAGCAATAAAGCAAATTTTAATAGAAATACTATTTTAATTGTCAACTCGCTAATCCCCAGTTAAATAGTGTAGGCCACGTCCCGTACACCTAAATATAAGTATAATGTTCAATTGTTCATATTATACTATACGGTTTTTTATGAATACCCCAATGTGCGCTGTAACCCGCATATAGCAGGGTTGGCACAGGGAACCTTGTTTCCTTTCCGCTTAACTAAACGCCCTGTTTACGCTTAACTAAAGCGCTTTGTTTTTTATCAGAGCGGAGAAATAAAAATATCATTCTTCTGAGTGGGAATCGAAAACAAAACGGCCTCAATTATAGTTTGATATAGATAAAAAAAGTCAATAAAACAAACTATATACATCTTACGTATCAATTTATTGACTCCAGCGTATGTACATTACATCAACAAGCACTCCATACAGTAAACGCCAATATTTTTTTGTAAAACTGTAGAAACTATTTCACAACAACCAAAAGCGGGATTTTTTATTTTATTTTTTTCAAATACTTCCTAGATTCTTCTATTTTTTCAAGTGGCAGTGATATCCGCTGGCGTTTACATCGAACCGTTTACACTCATTTAATATCGATATAACGTTTTACATTTAATTAATTTTAGTTATCAATTGTATTGAAGAATGTAATTACATATTTATTACTCCTCTCAGCCTAGTGATTAATACAAAACTTAAAAAAATAAGTAATTGAAAAAAAAAATATTCAATAGAATTCAAAAAATAATAATTTATTAAAAATATACACACCAATTAAAGTATTTAGGCAATTTCTGTAAACGGAAAAAATATCAAAGAAAAATAATAATAAAAAAAACCGGGGACATTAAGACATTAGCCAAATATTTAAAGATAAAAAAATGTAAACTAAACTCAAGTAAATGTAAAACCCGTTCTTAATTAATTACAATAACGGATACGCGACTATTATAGTAAATATTATAACACACATATATTGTGAACGAACGCAGTAACTTTTAGGAATCGCTAGTTAAAGTAATATGATAATTACATATTATTTCATTTGTAATATATATAATTATGAAATATAGAATAATAATATATATATAGGAAAAATCAATAACTATCGTGCGACTATAAATAACTAAAATGAAGAAAAAAAAACGAAAAAAAACAAAGGAAAAAAAAAACAAAAATATATGGAATCACAAAAAAATATAATTAGTAAATATTTACATTAAACCGAGTGACTACAAAACATAATTATGTAAATTATGTAAATTTAAATAAACCACGTGGTAACCTACGCTAATGTATCACTATTACAGTATAATGTTACCGTTACCATCAAAATATATACGGTTACCGTTAAGTATACAAAAAAAAATCAAATATCAATATCTTTTATTATTAATTGGATTGGAAAGGTATAATATTATTTAACAGTATGCACGTATATATATGTTACTGTTCAATATAATGCGAATATGTATATAACTAAATAAAGGGGTGATATGGCATTTAGCGCGGCGGCTTTAATATATTTTGAACGTTACGGTAACATTATAATACAAAAAACATTTGGACAAATCACAAATAAGAGACGTTCATTGATTTTAAAAAATTATAACAGAGTTATAATTAGACAATACTAAAAAATTTAGAATACTATATAAATGAAAAAAAAATGCGTAGATAAAAACTGTTATTATAGAAAATAACTCATAAAAAAGCTCAATATTAGGCAAAAGTTGAAAACTGCATCAAAAATGGCTTATTATTTTATATATAATATGTATACACTACTAAATGTGAATAAATACATCTTTGACTTAACTGAGACCAATACAAAACATTAATTAATATTCAAACGCATAATTTGGTTATTTTTATATTTTTTAGTTAATTTTAATATATATTGTAGTTTAAATCTAGTTATCTTATTTTATTTATCACTAAGTATATATAAGTATGTATGACGTAAGAGCGAAAAAATGGAAAAAAATCGAAGCACCAGTTTTTCAATGTGCAAATCCCAAAAAAGGATTTCAAAATAAGCAAAATATTCCAAAAAAAAATCAAAATTAGGCGATTTCCTATTCGAGTATAATTTGTATAGAAACATACTAACATCCATAATACAAGTGCTGGCAAATGACGACACAAAACAGCAAAACGGTGTACAAAAAATCAATCAAAATCAAAAATGAATCAAAAACTTCCATGGAATGATACATCAGTCAAATGATCTTACAAGCTACGTGTTATGTAATCTACTGCGAAAAATAATGCAAAATTGCTTTCCAAAAAAGAAAGAAAAAACTAAAAGGATTTTGATAAATTCCTATCAAATACAATAAAGTATTGCCATATACAAAAAATAAAAAATGAAAACCTAAACAGATTTATATAAAACAGTATCAAATAGTGAAAGCAGTGCATATCAATACATACAGTTTTTTAACCGCAGTCTTTTTTTTCTAGAAGAAACGCTTTTTATTAGCTTAAGTGTACTTTTATCATTTTATTGTGTTATAATATTCATATTCTTTCGTATAATTTGCCGGGTGACAGTTTATTAAGAAAAACCACTTAAAACTAGTTTGGCGTATGTTCATTGATGAAAATGGAATTACTAAATTGAAATATGTCCTAAAAATATCATTTTACTAATTAAATGCAACATTGTATGTCTGAAAGTAAAATGAAATAATCAAAAATTATTGATATATTGACACAACAAACAAATTGATTAAATTTCAGCCTTTGCCATTATCTCACATTCAAGTATGAAAAAATCAACACACATTTAAAAAAGCTTTTAAACACAGAACTCAAAAATACTACTGAGTATTTTTGAGATATTGATATATTGGAATGCAATGAAAAGATAATATACTACAGAAAAAAATACTGTGGAAGACTGTAAAATGGAATAAAGCCTTAAAAAAACAAATAAAAATCACCCGACAAAATATATTGTTTAACTATTAAATCTAAACATGGGAAATGGCAACACAGATCGTAAGTTTAAAAAATACACCGTTAAAATGAGGCCGTCGTGGTGCAGTGGCACAAGCGTCCGACTGTAAACGCGACGGTTATGGGTTCAATTCCCACTTGGTGAATGAAATATGCGTCAGAAGTGGATGATCATATAAAAATCTGTGTTGCCACTAATCACTATAGTCAATAAATATAATAATACTAGATATAACTTGACACTATTAAGATTATTACACATATTTTTATATCTGTTCTGTTGATGATTTTTGAACGAGTTTTTTTAATAAAAAAATATACAAAGTTTAAAAAAAAACAAGTAAATATCAGAAAATGCACAAAATTAGATAAAAGAAACGAAATATATGAAAAAGAAAATAGGAGTAATCATTCAAAAATCATCAATTTGCAATAATTGTATATAACCTTACAAACTACGTACACATTAAATACGTATCGAATAAATATTTTTAAGTATAAAATTAAAAAACACAACTCGCTTTATGCTTCGTTTCGTGCGCAAACTTTTTTTATTAATAATGTTGCCATATCAATAGTAACCATTTTATAATATATGGCAACACTGATGTCAAAATTTCAATGTTTCAATACTGGCAACATTTGTATATTTCGGTCACAATATTCAGACAACACTGGTGAACATTAATTAATATTTTTAAATTAAATATTATATGACATCTATAATTAGGGGCTTCAGCGTTCTTAATATCAAAAAATCTATATATTCATACAAAATTTAAGAAAATTAGGCATTTTTTCAAATTTCAAAAAGTTAATTCAAAAGTTAAAATTTTTAAAAAATCGATTTCAATTATTTTGCACACTAATAAAATTTAAGATATACACAAAATAGATAATATTTTGTTCATATAATTAAAAAGACCTAGCTCATTTTTTTTAAAGTTCAATTCTAATAAGTAATTCTTCTTCAGCTTCTTTGTTTCTTTCTTTTTTAGGTCTTTCTTATCTTACTTTCTTTCAAGTGTTTGATTAGAAGGTTGATTCATATAATATATGCATATATACATATATATTATATGTATGTATATATGTTACAAAAAAACTAATAAACATCTTCATTATATCGGCTTCGTTTGTTAGTAGACATCCACCGGCGTTGTCTGCGACGTTTAGTTTACCTGCGTGCGAATTCTGCTTTCATAGCTGTAATTACAAACAATAAACATATTACTGTAAAAAGAAACTGTGAATTGAAAATATAACTTAAAAAAGTAGGTAAACTGCTTTGCGGGCGAAGCCACTCATTTAGTAAAAAATTAACTACGAATATAGTTTGTAATTTTTTTTCCAAGAAACACCTATAAAAATATTTCTTGTTATTATTGTTCTCACTTTATACCAAATCTCTTAACTATATGTTCACGGATAGTAAGTACCGTATAGGTTTTGATAAGGCGGCGTATTTCATACAAATTGCAGCCAAAACGATGCACAAATGCTCATATATTATTTTGATTGTGTTGATTTACAAGCGTGGTTTTTTCTGTCCTTCAAGGGACGTAGAACTAAACATTTGATATTATTTTAAGAGATTTCAGACACCATTTATCTTGATATAAATGATCTCGACAAACGGACAACAAAGTGATTCTATAAGAGTTCCATTTTATTTTTGAAGTATAGTATTCTAAAATATGTAGTATAGCATATCACTGACTGGAAACGTGATGGTTGCAAGTTCGATTTCAGGGAATGAATTATTTCCATTTCCTCGCCAATCAACATGTACCTAATAATGGAGTGTCTAACACATAGTTCTTTCTGAACACCCGACTATATGCCGGATACAGCGTGACGCTAACAAAAAACAAAAGTTTATAAATGAAATGAATTTGTATTATATATATTTGTATTATATTCGTCTTAAATAGATAATGTTTTTTTTAGATTCACCATCGCATATAGTGGGAGTGGGCAGGAAGAACCAAGTGTTAAAACGCCAGTTTTTATTATCAGCGCGTAGAAATGGAATTTATTTCTTTCCTGAGGGGGATTCGAATACACAACGGTCGCGATCACAATCTTATCGTACTTTATAAAAACATTATTGATTTAAGAAAATAAATGTATGAATTGGAGTAAAACATATACAAAAAATGGACGTATGAATAAAAAACAGAATTAACTAACAGATAGTTTGTGTGTACATATTAGACTTTAGAGTAGTATTTCACGCCTATTACTAGGTACAGTGCCTATGAGGGCACTGTGTGCGGGGGTTTAAGTGATATGTCTGTGTGTATTTAATAGTTATCTCATCAGCCTCTGTGTGCGTGGTTGTATGTAAGTATGTGAGCGTACCGTCGAGTATGTCCCTCTTCATGTGGGTGACCTGCGCGCGTATCTCGCGCAGCACGTCCTGCTTGAAGCTGTCCCACTCCGCCATGGACACGTACCCGCTCTCGTTGCCGCCGTTCACCTGCTGCTCCGCCAAACGGACAAACGTGGTAATAGTGCATACAGTGTACTCTCAGAAGTACTATGTAAGTATAGACGTTTTAACATCATCCAACTAAGAAAACTTCAGTATATACATAGCATAGACTCCTCGAGGCTTCGACTTGCATTTACAATAGACATGTTTTTGGTCTTATTACTTTTAGAAATACCTCCGATTATAGCTTTACACAGATATTAAATCTGCACAGCAATTAAATTCACGGCGGCCACGACTCGTCACCTGTACTGTAGTATCTAAAATATTACCTTAAGTATGGTCTCTTCGCTGGCGGAACCGAATCGCTTTCTTGCGGCGCGAGGGGACTGCGCCGGCGCCGGAGTCTCAGAGTTAGCTGTAAACAAACAAACACACTAGTTGTATGTCATGCCCCACACTTGATGCTCGAAGTGATTCCACGTTTACATAAACAATTAAAGTCATGTAATTATTAAAAATAATTAAAAAAACAACTGGTCGCGGTAGTTAAATGGAATATATACAAGAAACATCACTGCAATAGAATTTGAAGTAATGATTTTAATATTTTTGTCTATTTGTCGCTTTGTTTGCGCGTTTGTGCACGCTAATTTCAGAAACGGTAAGCCATTTCAGATTTTTTTATAAAATCGGTTACGAATGATTATAATGCAATTTTCATTATTGTATTTTGGTGAACTACCATTAACAATTAAAATTAGTTTTATTTCAATTGGTTCATAAATTTAAGCAATTATATCACTTCTAAGCCGACAAAGTTCTAAGTCCTAGGGACTATAAAAGGCCTTTTTCAAAAAGAATTATTTAATTTAAATTGGTTTAAAATCATTAAAAAATTCCCGAGATTAACTAATGGTCAAGTAAACGAATAAACTCTCTCCTGTCTTTTAATTTAATATTACTAAAAAAGTTTAAATTTGACTAATATTATTTTTATTAATATTAACACTAACATCGAAAGCCTAGCATATATGTACATATAACTGCTATATACGTATATATTTATATCATAATATGCAGTAGAGCGGAGCAAAAATAAAGATAATGTATATAATGCCATAAAAATATAAAACATATACAAATTACGCTATTAATATTATATTTCATAAATTTAATTCTAACAAAAAAAAATTGACAAACTGCATACGCGTTGTTAATTAATGCTTTTCTATTTTATTGAGAAATTTTTATTAAAAAAAGTTATCTTCTTCTTACAAAAAAAAGACCTAATCCTTATCTGACAAAGCTTTTTTATTTTATGTATTCGACTTATTAAAAGTATATTTCTATACATATAAAGAATAAAATAATAAAAAAAAGCAGCAAGCGGACTCACGTGTATTGTTACCGTTACCGTTACCGTTGCACGCTTGCGGTAAACGATGCGGGAGGGTGGCGGATCTCTCCCACGACTTCATCGGAGTCGAACTGGCTGAACTTTCCGTTGACGACTCCTAAAAGAAAATAAAATGTTGAGCTATTTTCCCTTATATAAGGACAAAGAATTAAAAAACCAAAAAATATGTGTGAATATTTTTTTTTCACACAGTGTTAGATTAGATAAGCATTATCTTGCGCTAGTTCTTCTCAGATCTGAGAAATTAACTTTAGTAAACCGATGGTAATTTTTTTGACGTTTTATGCATATGCGTTTGCAATGAAGCATGTGTTAAAGAAATATGACAAGGCCTCTTAGACCTAAGGGATGTATATACTCTATAGACCAATAGACCTGTAGGCCATATAGATCCAAGTAAAAATATTTTTTATGCAATTAGGCCATTACAACGAAATTTCAGTAGTGTCAATACTACATGACGCCACCAGCGGTTCGGAAGGCAGTTCTACTTTAAAGTAATCAATTATAATCTCTCACCTCATTCCTATCCAAATGAGCGAGATGCGCTCTACGGCGGGCTAGAGTCCGTTGCATTTCGTGCATCATACAGTGTAGGTTTCCGCGTGCATTCTGGTTGGAGGGGGCCTCGGAGCCCCCGGGAGGGGAGGCCTCGCCTGCTGGGCTGCTACTCTGTTGTTGTTGCTGGAAATTTAATAGTTAAATGAGTTCATAAGATTGTTTATGTACATTTTAAATTTTTTATTTAAATTATTAATGCCGTCATGGCGTAGGAGCAAAAAGCGTGGTTCTGGGTTTGATACCAACTCGGGGATTGAAATATTTAATATTTACATTTACACACTCGTAGCGAGGTAAAAGTGCGGCTTTGAGTTTCACCACCCGACACTCAATACCTCGAGAATTCGACTCGGTTGACAAAGTTAGGTTTGTGGACATATGTTTTAATTTTGTATGGAATGAACTACAAATTAAAGTTTGTAAAAAAAAAATAAGCAACAATAGCAACCTTAGCCTGCCTCTTCAGTCTGGCCTGCTGCAGCTGCGCCGCCAGCCCCGTGGGGTCGGCGGCGGGCTGCGGGGGCGGCGGCGGGGGCGGCGGGCACGGGGACGGGGTCGCGGGCGCGGGGGCGGCGGGCGCGGGGGCGCCGGGCGGCGGCGGCGGCGGGGGCGGCGCGGGCGTCTGCGGCTGGGGCGGAGGCTGTTGCTAGAAAATAAACATTACTTAGACATAAAACATCTTAATATTTTATTTATGAGTTCGACTTATTAAAAGTGAAAAATATGGTCGGTCGTCTATTCAAGAATGGAATGCAAATCTTAAACAGTTGCGTTTCTTAAACTGAGATCTTAGTGGCGCAGAAGCAAATGCATGCAATGTAAACGTGACGATTGTGAGTTCGACTTCCACACGGAGAATAAAATATTTATTTAATGTGAATTGAACAGAAAACACGGAACTCAGTGTCTAAGTTACCATATCTATGCAATATCATCTATATGCGGGATTGAGAGTGAAGTTAAAAAATATATATATTATGTAGAGTAAATAAAAGGAAATGTATAAAATTTAAATGTCAAAAGCTTTAAATTACTACTGTTGATAAATTTTTTAAGGAAATAAAAAATATAATACCATTGGTGGAGGCTGCGGTGCCGCGGGCGGTGTAGGTGGTGCAATGGGACCCTACAACACATAAAAAAAGAATACATTTATTTTTTTCTATATCAGGGTCCTTAAGTACTAAAAAATCATGAAAATTATTTTTTGTTTGTAAAGATATATTCTACCACTCATAATTTTTTTATTATAAACGTAGCAATAATTTTAAAATATAAATAAAAAAATACATCATCTGATGAAATCATATTATGAGACAAGTGTTCTCAAAATAAAATTATATACTAAGATTTTATACAAAAATTAAGATATTGCTCAAATTTAATAAGATTTTAATTATGTATAGAATATAAAATGAAACCTTTTTTAAAAGTTGATTTAAGCGAACATATTATGTCACCAATCGATTTGTTATTATAGAATACAGTCGAAAAGTTGTGGCCACTCTGAAGTTAGATGTAGATGGCTGTGAAGGCTTGTTTTATGATTTTTTTTTAAGTTTGATTATTTTCCTGTCAAGTTTCACAATACGCAAATATTCAGAAAACCTAAAATAAGGGCGGCCACGGCTGTATATACAATTCAGGCCTGTATAGAAGACAAAAACTATCTATAATAATTTGTTACTTAAACATAGTCGATTGGCGAGTCGGCAAATTTTGGTAAAAGGGCATGGCACAAACGAAATCATATGTCAGTGTCATGTCAGACACGGCACAAACGACGTCATATGTGAGTGTCATGTCAGACACGGCACAAACGACGTCATAAGTGAGTGTCATGTCAGACACGGCACAAATAACGTCATATGTGAGTGTGACTTACGTTGAGGTTGGCGACGGGCGCGGGCTGCGGCGGAGCGAGGGGCGCGGGCGGCGCAGGGGGCGCGGGCAGGTTCTGGTGCGGCGGCACAGGCGGCGGCGCGGGTGGGCCGGCCCCCACGCCCACGCCCACGCCCGCGCCCACGCCCACGCCGGCCGCCGTCAGCGACATGTTGGGCGGCATCGGGGCGCTGAAGACATACACAAACAATTACAAATATATTTAAATTATAATTTTTCTGTAATTTGCCATTGCTTCATGTTATCAATATTCAATTCCGATTCGATTCCCGTAATATCCATTTTTTTTACATTTTTTAAAATATTTTCTATCTTAGGTAAAATAACACTTTAAAATTTTAAATGATAACAAAATCATCGTACCTATTAGTACGATGATGTCCATGAGGCGGCGTAGGCGCGTGGGGGAGAGTGTGGACGCCGTGCGGAGGCGGTGCCGGCGCGTTTGTTGTTGTTGCTGCTTGCTGTAAGAGGTACAACATATATTTATATGTATATTCGCATATTATGTGCAAAATTTAAAATTTAAAAAAGGCAAACACAATCTTATAATATTTTAACTAAATAGGACATTTCTCACTGAAACAAAACTAAGCACAACTACTTGTTTATATATGTATTTACGTGTAGCAAACACATACCATTCAATATATAATAGAATAATTTTAAACAGAAACAATAATAGTAGAGGCCAGTCGTGGGGCAGCGGCACAAAGTGTGACTGTAAAACCGACTGGTTGTGGGTTCGATCCCCGCTCGAGGAGATGATATATTTACTTAAATTTATATTTCCATTTCTTCGCTCTAGTGTCGAGGTTAAGCGCGGCGTTGAGCTCTGCCACTTAACACGCAATGCCTCCAGAATTCGGCAGAAAGTGGGGAATGGAGTGTCTTAACACTAGGTTCCCTCCGCCTACCCTGCTGTGTGCGGGATACAGCGTGAAGCTGATTTATTTTATTTTTATTTAGAAACAATAATCAAAATTAGTAACTTATACAGCTAAATAATTTGTTTAATAAAACGCGCTAATTTCACAAACCTATTTATTGGTTCAAAATTTAAATTAAAAAAATATTACATTATCATAATTACTTCGATGTAACTAAGAGTACCTGCAACCTGAGGTCAGAGATTAATTCGGACACCTAAAATGTAAAATCAACTTCACGTTGTATCTCGCACACGGCAGGGTAGGCAAAGATAATCTAGTGTTAAGACACTCCGTTTCCCATTTTCCGCCGACTTCTAGATTCATTGCGTGTTGAGTGGCGGAACACCGCACTCCAAACACATATTTAAATAAATATCCCTCGAGTGGAGATCGAACCCACTACCAGTCGCATTTACAGTGACACATTTGTGCCCCAGTGTCACGACTGGCCTAATTAAAATGTAAAAACTAGGAAACAGTAATCATAATAATACTAGTAATCGCCGGATGATAATTAGACGGTGCACCATAGTGGCTCGTCAGTTGATGTTGATGATGTTGTTAATGTTGTGACAGATGTTGTATATGTTGTTGCATTTGTTGTTACTGGTGGTGGGGCGCATGGTATTTAAAAGTACTAACACTTACCTGATGGTGATGATGCGGCGCGTGATACTGGCTCGTTGGTTGATGTTGGTGATGCTGTTGATGTTGTTGGTGTTGTGGTTGATGTACGATCTGCTGTGGTATTTGTTGTTGTTGTTGGTGGTGGGGCGCGTGGTATTGTGGCTGTTGCAGTATGGCCGCGTCTTCTCTGGTCATAGTTCTGTAAGAATATATTTAAAATTAAAAAAATGTTATGAAATTTAATTTGTTTTTTTATTTTTTTTATTACATTTCTTGATATTAATTTGATTTTGTAGGTTAACCGGTTTTTAACCGGATTAATTGCGTATATTTGGGATTACATATTTTTGGAAACCCGACGTCTCGAACATTTTGCAGTAGTCCGTGGTTATGGATAGACTGAGATGGCATTCGTCTGTCAACTGTCAAAAATACCCCTTACTTTACTCAAACTCGAGTTGAGAGACGCAATTCAACAGCACACACTGTCTTAATAGAGTGGGAAAATAAAAACAACGGATTTCCAAGTAGAGAACGAAACCACAAACATCGCAATGACAGTCGCAAGACTGTCCCACTACGACACGACGGTCACATCTTTCCTATATACCTACTACATTATAGACCACGAAAATATTTAATCTCTAATCACCACCCTAGCAACAGTATCTCTCACCTGTAACCCATGTCTTCATCATAATGCGTGTTGTTGTGCCCGTTGTACGGCACCGGCGGGTTGGGCGGCTGGGGCGGGGGCGGCGCCGTATTGTTCACCACTTTGTTGGCCAGGATCTGGAAATTTATATCGTACTCATATAAACTACAGTACAGTCGACGAGTCGTGGCCGCCCTTAAGTTAGCTATAGATGGCTGCGCAGATTAAGTTTTACAGAATTTTCTTATTTTTGATATTTTTTTCCCCGAGTGCACAATGTGCAAAATTTCAAGAAGCCTAACTTGAGGGCGGCACGACTCGTCAACCGTACTGTACTTACAGTTATGTCTACAACATAATGAATCCTTTATTAATTCTAGTTTCACGTACCAGTGTTAAATATTTTAATTAGTCGGCATACTAAAATGAATAAAATAAAATGTTATTAACATTAATATAACGGCACCTTGGATAGTAAATAAAATATTAGTAACAAGAATAAAAACGCTAAATTATTCCTTTAAATAAGAAGAACCGTCACGCTTTTACCTTACACGGGTAAAAGCGTGACGCAGGGTAGGTAGAGGGTCAACAGAATTATAGAAGAATGCCTTGGATCACGTAGCCTCAGCCTAAAGCAGTCGAGGAGGAGCACCATAAGGTTTTAGTGGTATAGACAGTCCACACTACAGTCTATATCTGCCGGTCGATAAGACCTACATAGCCCTCTAAAGTCGGGCGAGGCATCCATTAAAGGGTCTCACAAAAAAAAGAATAGGCAGAATGAATCACTCCGTCATGTGTCACTCCGATTTCCATTTGTGGATATGGACACTCCGTTATCGGTGTGTATGGATTATCCTCTATCATTTTTCGCCTGGCTTCGAGACAATGATGAAATTAAAACAATTCATAGCTCCGAATGAAGAGTGAACCTACAACCATCCTGTTAACACTCAGATGATGTTCCACTACGCCACGACGGTCTCATACATATGTATATAATAGAAATTAATTAATTATTAAGACTTCTGACATCGCTAAAGGTTAAAAAAACAATTCGAATTGAAAAAATCGAACGGAAACTAAACAACAACATACAATATTGAAAATATATAATAAAATGGCCGTGACATTAAGTGTATCGAATACAAAAAAAACAATTAATCTCAAATAACCATTTGGTTCAAGAGTTTTGACAAAAGAAACAAAGTATAATGTCCGACCTAATTTTATTTCAAAGTCGTTTCTGGTGAACGAATATAAGCTTTTTGTTTGTTTTTGTCTGTCAATAAAATTGTGTCATATGTATTAGTGACGAATTAATTTTTAAGTTTTTCTTATACCAAATCAAATTGGTAGAGACAGCGGGCCAGCGTCTGACTGTAAATGCGACGCGGGTTCGATGCCCATTAGGCGGAATAATATTTAAATTTTTTATTATTTATTTTTTTATTATTTTTAATATTTAAATTTATGGGGAGATCCCCCAGGGGAAGCGGAAACATCACCAAAGAGATAAATTGGAATTTTTTATTTATTAATTTTATTACTGCTCTAATACACGTCTAGAGATATTAAAGTACACAGACATTGTGATTTCTTTTTCGCATTGATAATAAGTGAACGTTTAGTGACGTTACTCAACGCCGCTATAATGATGAAAGAGCTCAATTCGATTACTAACTTAATAAACCGACAACGTGGAAATATATTTGGTAATATATAGATCTATAATTGGCAAAATTTCGTTTTAGGTAGGTACCTAAAAAATTATATTTAAAAAAATCTTTTATTTTTAATTAATGACGAAGATCTAAGCAATTATGTCTGTAAGTAGACATGATTGCTTAGTTCTTCGTCATTAATTATCATCGTCTTTATTGAGCAAGAAATAAAAAAAAATGAAGCCAGTCGTGGCGCAGGGGCATAAGTGTGACTGTAAAATCGAATGGTTGTGGGTGGGAAATGAAATATTTATTTACATTTACATTTTAATTTCTTCGCTTTGGTGTCGAGACAAAGCGCGGCGTTGAGTTCCGCCACTCAACACGCAATACCTTCAGAACTCGCCGAAAAGTGGGGAACGGAGTGTCTTAACACTAGGTTCCCTCTGCCTACCCTGCTGTGTGTGGGATACAGCAGAAAGCAGATTTTTTTTTAAGAAGTAAAATAAAAAATATCTTAATAAAAACAAAAGTATAATTGGACTCCAATCTAATAAACAAATACAACATAATAGAAAGTCAACATCTAGATACTCAGAGGCAGTCATAAAGTTATACATTTGTTTATAAGAGCTTTACGTCTTAATTAATTATTTAAAAGTTCGTACATCAAAAGCTGCTAACGAATGTTCTCCAAGAGTTTGTTATCGCTTTTAATTAATAAAGGAAATTAATCTTTTTTTTTTGTAATTGAACTTACGAAGATTCAATAGTTTATTTGAAGAGTTTCTTTATAATTATCTATATCTATATATATATATAAAAGGACATGTTCCGACTGACTGAGGTAGGACGCACGTAGAAACGTAAAATTTGGTTAGATGTTTATTTTCCTAATCTGGACATCCACCAAGAAGGGATTTTGAAAAATTTAAACCCTAAAGGGATGAAATAGAGGTAGAAGGATTGTAAGGATTTTTTTTAAATCGGCACCGATTTTTATAAAATTTGAAATTCAGACTCTTAAAAATATTTCATTGAACACGTGATTCATGGTTTTTTAGAATTCACCCCTAACGGTGCAAATAAGCGGGCGAAGCTGCGCGTGCCCACTAGTTTATTATAAAAATAAACGTTATTTTTTCCTTTTTCTTGTTTGAGTTTTTTTAAACAGTAAAAAAATAGGAGCTGCACCGTATTGTATTATACAAAACTATAAAATATCGCCAATTGACATAATTGTAAAAGCTATAACTGTATAAAAATAAATCTAGTAAAAGGCTTATGTTCCAATAATCATCAATATCAGTTCCAAAAATTCATACAAGACTAACCTCCAAAGTGTGCATCATGGCTCTGGCGAAGCTATCGGCGTCCTCCCGACACGAGAAGTTCAGCCCGTAGACGTGTCTCGCGTCACGCCACTGGTGGAAAGTCGCGGTCGCCTGGTTGTATTTCAATCCACGAACTATACCGCAGTTTATTACAACCTGGAAAGTTAGAATATATGTTTGATCATTTAATTTTGATTTGACATTTTGAAAGCACGTTTGCACACCGAGAAAAATATTTTTTTTTACAAAAATTAAACGTAGCAGGATTGAATCAGCCCCTTGGACACCTACGTATAGCTTAGTGGTCAGAGTTCAAATCCCTCTGCCTACCCTGCTGTGTGCGGGATACAGCGTGAAGCTGTTTTATTTAATTTTTGATTTTATATTGACAATATCACATTGTTATGGGTTACTAACACTTAAATAAGTATAGGTATACTGTGTTTAAGATTTAGAGACATGCTTGTTTTGTACAAAACGTAAAATTAAAACAAACAATTATTAAATCAAAGTAAAAACAAAAATCCAATTACACAAAAATAAGTTCGATTCCCACCCGGGGAAACAAAATATTTAGATTTCGTCACTCTATTAACAAGACAAAGCGCGGCGTTCCACTCGAGACGACAGAGAGTGCCTTAACATTAGGTTCACTCTGCCTCGCTTGGTATATGCGAAATACTAATAAAAAAATATATAACAGTTTTTTTATACACGGTCATTTTGTTAACGTTGCCATAGTATATCATGACTGACTAAAAACTAACTACTCGTAACTAACCTCATGATCGTTAAGCTTCCTCCCCACGACCCTGAATGTGTTGTGCTGGGTGTGGTGATATATGTGGACCTTGGACAAACCCGAGCTGGAGCCGGAAGGGATCCATCTCTTCATGTTGTCGTCGTACACCATGACTGATGCTCGCGCGCTGCTTATTGATTGCTCACTGGAAATAAAAAATATATATTTTGTTAACATTAATTTATGATTATGTAAGACTATAATGAGAGAAAAATGGAGAATGGAGTATAATCTATACTAAAAGTTAATACTAAGCTGAAGAGTATGTTTGGCTCAGTAACTAATGGCTCCAATCGAAAAATGCTTTTTTGTTCGATATTTTTGTCCGTAATGTCCGAAAATTTTGTTTATTTATTGTGTGTGTTTTGTGTTATTTATTGTGTGCAGGTTTTTTTTTTCTATAACTGATCAACACCGAAACATATTTTATAATATGAACAATTATGTCATGTACCTATATTGTATATTCAGTTAGATCTTGGGTAACGACTTATTAAAAAAAAAAAACGTAATAAAGGAATAATTTGAATATTCAACACTCGGCGGTTCCATAAAAACTACAATAAAATAAAAAGGGCTTCCAAGCGAAATTTCTTTAGGAATTTCTGCTATAACTATCTCGACCTCTTAAGTAAACAGTCGAAAATATATTATAGGTATTATATTTATATCTAAAAAATAACCCACAATAATTTAATAAAGGCACCGAAAAATTCGGCGAGAAGTGCGGAGTGACTTAACCTTAGGTTCCCTCTGCCTACCCTGCTATGTGCGGGATACAGCGTGAAGCTGAGTGTAATAATATTATAATGCTGATAAGTTTGTTTGTTTGGTTGAGCGCGTTAATTTCTGGAACTACTGGTTCTCATTTTGGATAGTCAATTTATCGAAGAAAGCCACAGCGATCAGAGTTAAGTTGGACATTTAGAATGAGTTATATATATATATATATATATATATATATATATATATATATATATATATATATATATAT